>JAKSZP010009522.1:0-103210 GCA_022478985.1 Massospora cicadina | reverse complement strand
TCAGCTCCTGGTGGAGCAATTCAGGTGGGAGATGGGTGGGCAAACTAGAGAACTGGACCACTAAGGTGGTGTCCATTGGGAGCTGGGTCTGAGTTGTTGGGAGGGGAATATTAATAAATATTAATGGCACTGTTGCCGCAATGGCTGCATCAGCTTCACAGGGGAAACCAAGATCAAAGTACCCCTTTATAGGGACGGAAGTTAATAAAACAGGCTGGTGTCATCACCGCCTGAGCCATTTTGATAGTGGCTTGGTTGTCATAGGAAGTTTTCCCCATATTTAACCCTAAGGCCAAAATGCATGTTGCTCCAGGGGAGCACCAGGGGGCAGCGGGGCACCTCTTGGGTTTGGGCGAGATGGGCATCAAGATCCTTGGGTGGAACAATTCGTCCTAAGGGTTTTGAATGACTGGACAAGCCAGTCTGAGCGCATTTTCCTGTCAGATGGAAAATAAAGGGGGGAGTTTCGCCGCTGCCCCATGCTGAGATAGTCAGTGGGGGATCTGATGACATTGGAGCAAGCCTTCAGTGTGCAATTAAGTGTTTGCTTTTAATTAACCAAATAAATTGCTTGGAAAGTTACGCTGAGCAGAGAGAGAGAGTTTTTGCAAAGCTTAAAAAATTAGTATTAGTAGTTTGACATCCTTGGCATAAGTCGCCAGTGTCAGAATTAACTGAAAACTATTGAGATTAACTCTCAATACTTTTTGATGTTAAATTTAAGTACTTCTTCATCTTAATTGATAATATCAAATATCTCAACATCCTAGGACTCAGTCGCCGGTATTGAGACCCACCAATTTTCTATCAATCATGATGCCCAATAATCTCTTGATCCTGCAGATCAAGACAGCACAACCCAACTGAATGGGGAGCACAAATTGGGGTATTGTCATTAATAATGAATAGAAATTAAGTAATTAATTGGTTAATCATCCCTGATTAATTATTATACTAATTTCATTAATATGTGAGGAATATCACCTGGTTAAAATTCTGACACATGGAAAGAGGGGGAGTTTCAAATGACTTCATCTAATGTATTGGACATCATCTTCTAATGGTTGGTCCAAAGGTTTGCTAAAAGAGCTAAAGATTAGCCCTGAACAGGATATAGCACCAAAAGAAAAATCCCTTGTCCGTTGGCTATATACGCATCTTAGGAGGTACAGTACTATCAAAAAGTATCCTACACTAATATAAACAACTGGGTTTATTCCTAAGGAGTGGCAGCACATAAAGCTACAAGATTTATTATCTGAGGTGCTTTTCCTGATATCCATGGCACCAGAATTCAGATTCTAAAAATAAGATGACTTCAAAATTATAAAATTAGTTTCAGGTTTATATATTTTTTAAGATTATTTCTAGAAGATGAAAAAGCTTGAAGTACCTTCGCTTACTAGTTTATATACCTTAAGGTATGGGATCTTTGGAATTGTTTATGGGAAGATCACGCGGAGTCCACAGACAACTTGGCCATTGAATGCCTATTCAAGAATTTTAAATCTCAAATTCACATCTAGACCCATACTAGACTGTCTGACAGAATTCTAAGCCATTTCAAACCTATTTATTCAGATTTTCTAAATTAATAATATTGACCATTGATTCATTCTTAAAACTTTTGTTTTGTGGGTCGATATAACCATTTTTGGTATAATGTCAATTATGCAATTTGGATGTAAATTTAAAATTTTCAGCCAATTTTTGAGGCTCAAGGCCCTTGAAACTCGCCTTTTTTTCCTTTATATTCCCCTTAGGTAAAATTAAGGCTATGTGGTGATCAGGCATAACCTTGACCATCAAAAGGAACTCATAGTGCAGGCAAGTTTGCAGGATGAAGTCTTTGGGTATTGCCCCATCACACTAGGGCTGCGCAAATCTGAGCATTACAAAAATATGGACCTGACCACAAATGAGTGTTGCTCACAATACCTCTGGGCTAACATATTTCTGCCCTGTTTAAATACTAGGAAACTTGTATGCACCAGCCAGGACAGAAGATTACCTCTCATCTCCCTTGTGGAAGACAAGACCCAATGATTCACAGGTTTAAGGCTCTAGTGGAGGAGGATCTGAGGCTCTTACTTTGTCACCTGCTTTTTTAGCAGAGTTTTGCTCTTTGGCCATTTTTGTCCATGAAACCTTGAATTATTTTCATATATCACTTTATTTCCTTGCATGATTACGCTTGCCACCAGCCAGCCCATAATAACTTACTAGCAGCTACCAATCTTTTTTCCAAACTGGCAAACCGCAACATTTATTGTAGGCAAGTACACCAAAGTGCAGATAACGAGGATTGCCCTCAATTGTCATGAGGTCTGCACCTGCAAAACCCCAGCTTGTGGGGAAGCCGTGTGATAGGTTTATTTAATGACTCTTACTCCACTTTCCTACCCATACTTTCCCCAAAAGAAGTGTTAGAAACCTGTGAGATAAGGTCAGCACAGTCTTTACTATCATCCCGCGCCCCTTGCAGTCCACTATAAGTCCCAATTAGTGAACCTCTCTAGGTTCTTGTGTTAGCTACTAACCCATGTTTCCACAGACTTTCCACAGTTGCACCACAAGGAGGCCCCATGTAGCCTTATCTAGCTCCCACGCTGACCTTTTAGATAAAATAGTCTAAGTAGCTATATGGATCTTTTGAATCGTTGATTCCCTGGTAAATTAGTTCAGGGCCAAATCTTCTGAAACATTTTATCTGTGTAAAATTTGATGTTATAATCTAAAATTCTTTGTAATTTATTAGTTGTGCCCACTGTAGTGAGCACAGGGTATCTCCAAAGTGGCATGCTTGCTCAGGGAATGATGTTAAAAATGGTCGAGCCACTTGAGATAAATCATCTATTTGTTCAAAGGGTGCATCGCCAAGCAATTCAGATGCCCTGTTCAAGAGTATAAAGGATTTTTCCTTATTGTTTCAAGCGTTTCCACCCATGTTAAAGCCTTTGATTTATATGTAATGATGGTGTTACTAAACACACCAGAGCTTCTGTCAGGCAAACAGCAAATTATTTTTGACTGACCTGCCAGTCTGAGTGCAAAGCACCCAAACGGCAAACCAGTATGCCAGAGGCACTGCTGTTGGTATGATGGTTATGGAACTAAGAAGGAGCTCCGCCAATAATTGAATATGATTCATAATGGCGCATAGAGATTAAGTGAAATACCAGACGAACACAACCATAAACCCTGAGGGGTGTTGGAATGCCGATGGAAAGGGCGGTTTAGTTTTCACATATCTCAACTAAAATTGGGGAAAGGATTGTGTATCGAAAAAATAAGGAATAAAATCGACCAACAAAGTTCTCAGTGCAAGGAAACTGATTAAATAGTGTTCAATTGTGAGGAGTCTAAGCGGGGATCAGGTCCCTCAAATTTACCTAACATGGCGATTTTCAGGGAAGTGGGACAGATAATCTCAAATAGAACCAACATCAAAGGATTTGGCATCAGGCTGAGTTGCTGTCAGTTCTACCTTAAATGCCTAAAATGAAGCTTGACTGCATTTCCATTGGTCAGCATGATGGCATCTGGCCCAAAGATTCAGGGAATTCCCTAAGGCCACCTCATGTAGGGGCGGTCCCAATTGGTTGTAAATAGGTTTGGGATACCCAACCTGCCCATTCCTGGTTGCTGGGCCAATTTGTTTGGTCAAATGAATTTTGTAAGCCTCAACTCCCATTTTTCTGGATAAAGGTTTTTTTCTGTTGGCGATGAACTCTGAAGATACCATCTCCTCATCAGGGATCATCCCTAACAATTTTGAAAAGGGGTTGGCGTCAGCAAATGTATTAGTGACTGAGTTAAAACTGTCCACGATTCTGGCTGATAATTCAACATGTCCCTTTTTGAATATGCATTCCCAATTGGTAGTCTTAACTCCCATCAGTTTTGAAATCTTTGACTTTGATTCAGTGATATCAGTGCAGATTTCATTAATATAATAAACAAGTTCGGTTGAGGTAACAGAGGGTACTGGAGGAGGAATCTGAAGAGGGAAAGCTGTTACCTAGCGCTCGTCTAACACATGGGCGAGTTCCCCCTGGGTAACAAGGGGTACAGCCACCCTCTTTGGACCCTTTTTATTTTGGGAAGGTGAAGATTGCCCATACCATGCACAGGGGACATTCCTCAGAGTTACATTACCCTTTTCTTTTTCCAAAGGAAGGGCGCCACCACCAGGAAACTGAACAAGGGCCACATTCTTGTGAGCCTTAAGCAATTTGATCGCTATCACAGTCACAACTTTTTGGAGGGGACAGAGAGCGTCAGGATGGGACTCATATAATGTCTCATCTAGTTCCATGCAATTACAAAATTTGAGCCATGACCCAACTGTTCTCAAAGGCCAGATACCCCTTCCACGTAAAGAGAACTGAACTGACTGCCAGAAATTTGCGGGACACTAAGATGTTTCTACCTCAGCATCCTCTGCATCCTCTATCACAATTAGTTTGGGTTTGGGGGGAATGATCCCCTTGAATGGGGACAACTTAGACACATGGAGGACAGGGTGCTGTTTTCAAAGAGCTGACAGTTTTAAGAGGGAAGTGTGACGGTCAAGGCGCTTCCTGACCGCCACATAGCCCTGACCCCCCTAAGGCGGGGATCGCGGCTAGTAGTTTCGTAAACAATATAAATAAAAGCGTAGGGCTTGAGGGCAATGATCCTCAAAAATGGCATTCTGTCGAATCAAATGCTGTAAAATTGATGAAACCTTGGGGCAAAGGTGGAAGAGGTCAACATTAATAGCGACTGGGCCAATCAGAGGCCGCCAACCTAAATTCCGAGGACCTAAGCAAAGATATTGGCAATGGTAAAGAGCAGCACAGCAAATCAGGGGCTGCCAAGCCAAATTATGCCAAAAACAGAAATGGTAAGAACCACAGTATTTGGCAGCTTGGCGAAATAGGAGCTACCAAGCCAAATAAAACCAAAAGAGAAAACAATGGCATCAGGCAGCTCAGCGAATTAGGAGCTGCCAAGCCAAATTCGCCACTCATCAAAGGTATTGAGAGCCACAGTGAAGGGCAGCCCTGCAAATCAGGGGCTGCCAGGCCAAATTATCCCAAAAATGGGAATTTTGGTGATAAGGCTGACACGAGCTCTGATTTGTCCCTGACAAACAAATTAAATGTGGAAAAGTTTCCATAACGCCATGGGTACTCAACAAACGGTCTAGAACGGGCCTAGATGGGTATATCAGAGGCTGAGATTCTCAAAATAAGCCTACAAATAGCCTGCCACCCATTGACTCCGTGGGGTCCAATTTCCCCATATCCCTCATTCCCTAATATAAAAACAACTAAGCAAAGGTGTTTAAGACAACTTCGTTTTTTAATATATTAAATAGAAACCATAAAGATTAAAAATAAAATATTCTGTTTTTGAAAGCATTTATTGTGATTTTAAAATGAAAACTAGGGATTTTGAGTGAAGCAAATGGACCATTCCTCAAATATTGACGGAGCTGTAACCTCTCTGTATGCTCTCTCTGGGGGACAAACCGTCCTCCTCAGTGTGAGCATCATCCTCACAGTATTCCAGGGATATCTAAACCGCTCATCAAGCCAACGAATGAGGGACCTAACCGCAGCAGCCCTCTCTTACTATGGGCCCTCACATGGGCCCTCTTGCCCAACTGCTTTGTGGCAATGTGGAGAGACCCCGTTCGTCAAAGGAAGCACCATTCCCCAAGTCTTCTATCACCAGATGGGGACCTGAAAACTTTCTGGCTTACTTCTCAGAAGGCATCTGCATCTGCAGATGGCGAGTATCTAATATAACATGCGATATCACCGCAATATTGTAACCAGGAAGCTGTTTACAATCTGCAAACCGCTTATAACCATTGATATCCTATGTGAGGTTCTCCTGCACTAAGAACTGGTTGAGCGAATGTGCTCAACATGATTTGCGGCAGCAGGAACCTTAGGACGCAGACAGGGACTGACCAAAAAAAAGGTATTATAACCCAACGTCGCTTCATAGGGGGAAAACTCCATAGAAGTGTGAGTTTCGTTATTATAGGAAAATTGAGTGAGGGGGTGGTCATTGGCACAGGTATCTTGTGCGGCCACAGCATAGCAGCACATATACTGTTCCAAATTTGGTTACCCACTCAGTTTGTCCGTCAAACTGGGGATGATATGCTGTGGAATGGCAGGGGGTGATTTTTAAGATGGATAAAAGATCATTCCAGTACCACACTGTAGTTTGGGGTCCACAGTCACTGATGATTTCCTGCAGGAGACCAAAATCAAGAACACATGGCGTACAAAGTGATGAGCAGTTCCTTTGGATGTTATTGTGAAAGCACAGGGAAATATATGGAAATTTTGGTGAAGAAATTGACCACCACCATCATCCCATAAACCCATTATAACAGGGGAGTTTGAGAATGAAACTCACAGATACCAATGTTCATGGACCCTCCGCCTGTTGTAATGGGTGTAGGAGGCCATTTCTTCAAGAGCAGTCTGACTTAGCTCATGCACAGATAATGCAATCAGCGATCCAGGCCGCAATTTCTTTAGTTAAGCCCACTCAGTTATAAGTCCGCTTAATAAAACTGATGCATTTTTTGTTTCCTAGATGGCTGATTGTAGTAGGTTCATGATGCGCTCAAAACATCTCATCTCTAAGGAGAGGGGAACCCAAACCTGTGACCTAACTATATGAGACCCTTCGCCAAGGAATACAGGGAATGTTTGTGGGTTTGAAGGGATAATTAATCAAGTAGCTCCACTCCTTTGGGGCAGGACATCTGAGCTGCCAAACCCTTTGAAATAAGCGGAGCATCCAGAGCTAACTCTATTAAGGTGACCACAGGCTGGACAATAGATAGGATTTAGGAGGTGGGGGATCACAGTAACCAAGTCAGCTTCCTCTGAAGCCATGAAGCTATGGGCCAGGTTGTGGATAAGGAAAATGGGAAGCACATTTAATGCACCTTTCACCAATTCATATTCTAACTTTTAAACTGTATAAGTCCCAATAGGTGCGATCCTGCTATGTGCTAATTTTTGTGGTTTTCATAAATTTAAAAGAGCTTGGTGGTCCATATGCGCCATTAACTCATGCTGGGCACCCTGTAACAGGTACCACCAATGAGTCAACGCCCATGCTACGGCTGCCGATTCCTTATTATAAATGGGCCATGATTGCTCAGTTGAAGAAAATTTCCAGGAAAAGTAGGCATCTGGATGTTCTAAGCCATCATGCTCCAGGAGCAGAACATCCCCAACTGCTACTACTAAAGCATCACAACTGATGATATACAGTTTGTAGGGGTCCTCATGTTTTATAATATGGGGTGATAAGAGTACTTCTTTGATTGACTTAAACGCCTGCTGGCATTTGGAGGTCCAACAGAAAGATACATTTTTATCCATGAGGGGATTGAGCAGAGCAGCTAACTAGGTAATTGCCAGGTAAAATTTCTTTAGGAAAATAATAGTACCCAAGGAATTCCATAAATGTTATTAGGTTGTTAAAGTTTGCTACTTGCGTATGGCATCTAACTTGTGCGGAATTGCATAATCATCTTTTAAGACCAGGTTCCCAAGAAAGGTAACTTCATCCTTATAAAACTCGCATCTTGAAGGCTTGATGAACAGGCCCTCCTTGTGAAAAGCATCCACAACTACTTCTAAGTCTTTAAGATGTTGTTTGGGAGTTAGGGAGTGAACCAAGATGTTGTCAATATATGCAACCACGCATGTAAGCTGGACGTCGCCCAGCACACTATTGATCATTCTTTGAAAGGTGGCTGGGGCTTTCTTCAGACCAAAGGGCATTACACGGAATTGAAAAATACCTTGTTTTGTTTGAATTGTGGTAAGCCATTTTTGACCTTCCATTACCCTTATTTGGTCAAAGGAATTGACAAGATCAAGCTTGAAGAACATTTGAGACTTTGAATTCGCTTTACTGATAGTCTGCTCAAGGAGTAAAGGGTAGGGATCGCTCACTGTGATCTTATTTAGGTGACCATAATCCACACATGGATGGAGAGAACCATTGGCCTTCTTGGAAAAAACGATGGGGGAGGCAATTGGTGACATCTCTTTAAACAACCATCCTTTCTTGAGAAGATCGTCTAGCCAGGTGTTAAGAGCAGCCTCCTCTTCTTCCGTGTGTTGATACAAAGGGCAGTTGATTTCACCAACTGTACTGTGGTTTGGAATCTTAAGTCAACTTTCATGCGAAGGGGGAAGATGGTCCGCCTTTTAAGAATCAAAGATACTTCAATAGCACATCAACTCTTCAGGAAAATCAGCTGGAAGGCCTGAAGGGGAAATGTGGGAAGTAATGGAGCTGCGGCCTTGTGTTTTCTTAAGGGTATTAACTAAGGGAAATTCTTCCTCCGTTTGATCATTGGAAAATGACAACACATTCGACTCCATATGAATCTTAACATGTTGTTGGCGCCACAATCCAACACGCCAGATAACCGGAAACACCAAGTTTGGCATTTCTGAGAATTAATTTCAAAAGCTAACCTGATGTACTGGAAAGAACTGGCCTAAGGACTAGATATAAGGTCTGGGAGGCTGAAGAAGCAACCATCACTAAAGAACCTACAACCAAATCAGGCTCCAATTGTAGGGCTAGTTCAACACTCATAAATTGCCCGTGGCTCCTGTAAACCAAAGCTTCAAATGAAACATGCTGGGCCCCAACACTAATCTTCATGGACATTAAGAAGTATATAAAGTTCTCTTTATTGGCAGCTGTAGTTGAATCTGATGATAAAGAAGAGATGGAAGTTGAGTCAGGGGAAATACTAGGCTTGACATGGGCACAATAGCTGTGACAGCTATGGGATGGGGTCTGGACATTTTGAGTGGGACTAGGCTACCATGGTCAGAGAAAAATTGCTTCGCAACCTGGCTCAGCTGAAAAGAAGGGACCATTGCTATGCCAATATCTATGAGAAAGGCGGAAATGGTTAGGAGTAAATGTTGGTCAATTATGTCTGGCTTACAGCAAGTTAGAATTAGATCAGCCAGCCAATCTGAGTGCTGAAGCACCCAAACGGCAAACTAGAATGCCAGAGGCACAGCTGCTGGTATGACGGTTATGGAACTGGGAAGGAGTTCCGCCAAAAATTGCATATGAGCCATAGTCGTGTATAGACACCTAGTAGAATACCAAAAAAACATGGACATAAACCCCAAGGGGTAATGGAATGCCAGCGGAAAAGGAGGTTTGCTTTTCAATATGGAAAACTAAACTTTTGAAGAGAATTTTTCAAAGGAAAATAAGGGAAAAAATTGACCAACAATTTTCTCAGTGCAAGGCAACTTATTAAATAGTGTTTGATTGTGAGGAGTCAAGCAGGTATTGAGTCCCTCAAAGTCACCTAACCTGGCGAATTTTCTGATGAATAGGGCAGATAATCTCAATTGGAACTGACATTGAAGGTTTTGGAAGCATGGTGAGTTGTTTTCAGGTTGACCTTGAACGCCTGAACCAAGACTTGACTACATTTCCATCAGTTAGCGTGATGGCGTCTGGCCTGACAAGCAACAGGAAATCCCCAGGGCCACCCCAAGAAGGAGCAGCCCCAATTGGTTGGAAACGGGTTTGGGATACCCGACCCACCTATGCCCAGTCACTGGTCTTTTTGTTCAGTTGAATGAGTTCTGTCAGTTGCAACTTCCATTTTGCTGGATTGGGGTTTCAAACTGTCAGTGATGGTTTCCAAAAATACCATCTGCACATCAGGAATCATCCCTGACAATTTTGGGAGGGGGTTGGAATCAATGATCATATTGGAGACTGAGTCAAAACCATCCACAATTTCGGCTAATAATTTGACATTTGTCCCTTTTTTGTTATGCATTTTCTGATCATCCAGCTTTGATCCCTTCAGTCCAGAATTCTTCAACATTGATTCTGTGATCTCAGCACAGATTTCCTTTATCCAGCTGACCAGTTTGACCAAGGTGAGTGAGGGTACCTGGGGAGGAATCCAAGAGGGAGGGCTATCACCCAGCGCTTGTCTATCTTGTGGGCAAGGTCTCCTGGGAGATGAGGGTTAAAGCCGCCCTCTTCAGCCTCTTTTATCTGGAAACGGAAAGAGCGCCCAATCTATGCACATGGGACGTTCCCCTGGACTTACAGCTTCTCTCAACCTCTGCTGACAACAAGAAGGCTAAGTCAAATCTTATAGCAGTAGCATCATGGATTTTGGCGTTATTAGCAACAAAATTAAAAAACAGCAATAGTATATAAATTTTGCAAAAAAAGTCGTTTTTTGTATGTACTTAGAAAGTATATATAGTGCCTAATGCATTTTAGACCCATAAAGTAGTACTTGACTTTTAACACTTCAACTTCTTACCATAAGGCTATTGTGCATTTGCAACTTAGTTTCAGGTTCATCAGAGGCTAATTCTCTAATTCTCTACATTTTTCTAAGTTCCTTTCATAAATTATACTGCGGAACTCTAACCTGCTTGTGACGCATGGCTACTGTTCCTAGGTTAATTTTCGCTCATGTTGTTCTAGTGACCTTTGTGTTTTTAAAGCTGAATGGGTCCCTTAGTCATCCATTGATGAAATTGTGAAAGTTTACTTCTTTTTTTATTAAAATTCACAAAGCTTATACCTTTGAGATAATTATTTAAACTCATCTATTTCCAATTAAAAGAAAGTTTAAATATTAATCCACAAAGTCATAACTACTAAACACTTTAAGTGAAAAATCATCATTTAAGAAGCTAGTCCCTTATGACCTAAAAACATAAATCGGGTTAGATTCATAAGGGGTAAGCAGCTAATAGATCAAAGGGTGTTATCTAATAAATAAAATATTATGATAATAGCTTTTACTAAATACAGAAGCACCAACCAAAAGAGAGATTGGCCGGAAAAAACTAATTATAAAGAAAGTTGGGTAATAGGCTAAGAGCATTTTCTCATGGCTTAAACTAAGTTTAGCCAATAACATAAGATTACTATTGATAATAGTCCTATATTTCAAGTATGCATAAAATCAAGACTTAGTCACAAGTCAATTTTAACCTTTTTTGACAAGATTGTATCTTGAGAGCATATTAAACACTCATTTGCAAAATTAAATGCAACAAACTATTCTCTTTAGACTATCTTTTGTGCTCTAAAACGCCATTGACTTATCCAAAACCTCATCATATGACTACTGGACCCAACCTGGGTTTGCTTGGCCTTTACCGTGCGTTGGTCCAAGTTATGTTTGAGATTAGTGAGAACAGTTGACTTGGTTCCTTTGTTATTGTTTTACTTACACTTAGTTTCTTTAATTTACTTAAAAATCAGATCATGAGTCATGACAATTTCCTTAAGGATTTGAGGAATTAGTTCTTCTGTGAGTATTAAAAGAAGGAGTTTTATAGCAAGAGGTAATTTCAAAACAACGATTTTAGGAGTGTCCTTTGTTCAACGTCATCAGGAAACCACTTGTGGAATGATTTAATCAAGTCTTGAGCATAAGCACTTTCCCAAGCTTTAACCCAGAAAAAACTCCAGCATTATCACCTTCCATTATATAATGTATTAGGACTTCTTTTCAACTGTCAAAAGGTCATAATTTCCTCCACTTCCCACTTCAGTGCCACATCCAAAAAGGCATGAATATGTTTCTCTAGAGGGTCCCTAAAACCAGGTCAATTTGCTCTCATGGATTGTGTCAAAAATTTGGAAGTTTGTGGAAAATTCAACTGGCAAGATTCAAGGCCCATCTTTCTCTATGTGGTATGGTCCTATTCTCTTGAGTGCCACTTTTTTGAGTGGCGACTTTATAAGGATTTTTATGGCGTCATCATTACCAAATCACCTCCTTAAACTCAGGCCAAACCCTTCTCTTCTCTTTGTCGTTCTTATTATAAGTCTTCATGGCTGCGTCCAAAGATTTATTACCTCATGATGTGCTTTTTTGATGAACTTGACAAAGTCCGCCATGGGTTCCACCTTGGACCCAAAGCTGGGCTTTATACAAAATGATGGGCTATAGCCATTATTATCAAAGAAGGTAGAACACCTGATAGAAGAATGTTGGGTGTTTTTCTATATGAATTGCGCCAGGAAGGTAAGATGCCAATTTGAGTAATCAGCTACTGTGTAACATCTCAATAATTGTTCTAGTCATTGGTCCACTTAATCATTTTGTCCATAAAATTGGGGATGAAAAGTAGATGAATGATAGGAGCTTATCTGGAGTCTTAATAAAGTTTTTCTAGAATGAGAATGTGATTAGGGTCCATAGTCACTGATGACATCTCTAGGTATGCCATGCTCAGAGAGATTATAGGAGACATAAAACTTCTTCATTTGGTTGACATTACTGTGATATTACTTGAGATGAGTATGCAAACTTAGATAAAAGGCCCACCACCATAATGACATCATAGCTTTAAGATAAGATAAACTCAAAAAAGTTCATTTATAGGGAAGACCAAGGCCCATCGGATTTATGGACTGTTATCAACAAACCCATAAGGGGCTGATTATTAGGGTTCATATTTTGAAAAATGCACTCCTTAGTATACTAGGCAACCTATGCTTAATCTCTTCCAGTTGGATGTGCAGCCAATAAGCTCCAGGTTAATGCCTTCCCAGGTTGCCACACAGTTATCCCATCTGATGCTCCCCTGAATATCTTCATGAGAAGATGTATGTTTGGGACCATTAAAGTCCCTGTAACCATACCATATAGTCTTTTACATGACATTTTTAAGTCTTCTAGGTTCAAGTTGCTTTTAGAAACTTAGTTATATTCTGGGGACAAAGATTGCGACAAGATAGACCATCTGAAAACACTATATTTTCCAGGTTCTCCAGACAAGTGAGACCAAAAGCACAGCTGATCATATATAGTTTATTAGATACAATCTTTCCTGGTGGAATAACCAATTAAGTGTTGTGATGTTTATAACTTATTTAGTTCAGGAGCTAGTGCTAGATAGCGACTCAAGAAATAAGATAAACCATTCGACTTGCTTTTTGTGATTCATAAAGATGATAAAAATTGTTCAATGGACTCATGTCAACGAATTTGCCATGTTGCGAGACATATATAGCGTGGTATACAACCGTGTTCAAGAATAATTATAAACATATAACGACTAGAAAGAACATGTAGATGATGGATTAGTAAGTTAGCTCTTGCAAAAATGCTAGTAACTCCTTGAAATAGATTGCATAGTTCACACATGAAGGGACATCTTACGGGAAGTGTACCCCACATAATGCTCAACTCCATCAGTACCCACTTCTAATAGAGCTGCAGCAGTCGCAAAGTTGTAAGCATCACTAACCATTACAAACCTTTGTCTGGGTTGACGTGCTGAAGTATTGATGTAGAAAGCAAAGTGCAATTTATAGCCTGAATGCTTCCTCTAACGAAGAAGATCACTGAAGAGATTTATTCCAATGGTTTTATACAGTGCTCCACTACCTCCAAAAGGATGGATTAAGTTTTTTAAGAAAAGTGTACGTTTTTAAGCTGATTTAATTCCTTTACTGAGGTTGGCGTGGGCCAGTTGTGTATAGTCTTCTCTTTGTTAAGAGTGATCATATAACCTTGTTAAACACAATATTGCCCGAGAATCTAACTGGTACATATAATTTATTAGAATAACTAGACTTGATTGATATGTTAGCTGCTGTGAAGTATTTGACTGCTAGCCATAAGTGGATATCATGGGATGCTTAACCCTGGGAGAGAACATTATATCATCCATTTAGTTTGCAGCATATACACCAACTGCTCTCCTAATGCCATATCATTATTACTTTTGGAAACTTGTAAATGCATTCTTAAGGCCAAATAGTATGACTCATAAACTAAAACTTGCTTTTTTAACGCAAAATGCAGTGAGCCATTTATGCCCGTTTTACTCCATACCTGGTTAAAAGAAATAATTATTCCAACTTGTAGATTACTTTAGCTTTTTCCGCATAATGTGCAATTTTTGACTCCATGGAATGAAATGCTGTCAAATATGGTAAATTTATCAAGTTACTATAGTCTGGACAAGGGCGTAGAGAACCATCTGTCTTTTCCAAAATTAAAGTGGTGAGCATACTATTGAGGTACGCTGAAATATGGCATCATTAACGAGTTGTTCAGAAACCAAACATATATTTATTTGCCTTTTTAATAAATGTTAAAGGTTAGATATGATAAGAAATGCTGAATTAAGTCAATTGTTAGTGTATAAAGCAACCAATATCAGATTGTTAAATTTCAGTTTTAGAATCCATATCAAAAGAAGACTATAACCCCTCTAAACAGGGGGTTAGGGGACTTCTGGAGTTTTATTTAGCAGAGGCGCAAGATTGAGTTTCTTCACATTGAGCCATTGTGGTAAAGTGCTTGGTGTGACTACTGCAAACATGGGGGTTGTTGTCCCCTTCCCAATCTCCAAAGCTACTATCAAATTATTGACCTTCAAATTTGATTATAATACCAAATTTACTCCACCACTCTACACCCATGTTAAATATGAAAAGCAAATTCTTGATGCTAAGAAATGATTACAAAGGTGTTACTTACTAACTTGATAATTGATAATACTCTGACCTTTCAGTATGGGAATAGTCTGAAAGGTACCTGATCTAACTATACCACCAGGTAAGTATTGTAATTCAAGGTAATAGTTATGGTTTTCTAATAAAGTTCTATAAAAACCAGTATCCACTAAAACAGCTGTTCTCATTTTATTTTTAGGAGAAAAGATGGTAGCTAAGAGCTGAAAGTATTTAGAAATAAATTATTTAAATGGATAAGCCAAAAAAATCTCCTTAAAATTACCCTCAATCATATTAATACGCCATAAAGTAATCCTCTTCTCTTTTGCCATGAGGGAGGTGGATCATGGGTGAAGCCAAGTGAGAGCCCTCAGGGGTGATCTGATATGCGGATAAAGGTTCAGGGCTAGACCTGCACAAGCTTATAAATCATTAATTTTTATTTATGACTAGGTCATTTATATTGGTGTTTTGAGTTAACAAATATAGGCTTCCTAATTTTATTTCAGCTGCTTGTCAGTACTACTTCCATAAAAGAAAAACCTTTTCCAATTATATATGACTTGTTCTGGAGAAAGGTTTCATTTGGTGGAACTTTAATTGGATGGTATTTGAATAAAGACACTGGGTTAGGCTCGAGTTGACCAGCTAATTTCGCTGAGGTTTACACATTCTCAACCAAAAGCCAGTCTTGTAAATGTAAATTTATGTTTATGGGATGATTACTATAGAGGTCACATGGATTAGATATCTATAGATAAATTAGTAGTACCTACAATAATTGGGGTCGGAAATTCCATGAAGGTTATCAATAACCTGCTCAAAGTTGGAAGGCAAAGACAATCATACCTAAACGGTTTACTTAATACAGTCATTTAAATTGGAGATATGGAACTTTTTTGACATCAGACAGGGTTAAGGCCTTAATGGACCGCCAAATTTAAATAAACATGCTACCAATGAACGGTCTTTATGACAAAAAAAGAACTTTTTAAAAAAAATTGGAAGGGAACAATGTCTGGTTTCTGTGCTCCAGAAGATGTTCCATACCTCCAATAGACTTAAGTATATTTTTCAGAACTAAGAACTCCAAAAGCCCATGATACAATATTCTCTCTGCTTGGCGTAACTTACCAAGAAAATTAATTTCAGTAAATTAGAAGCAAACGCTTAATCGCACAACAAAGTCTTGCTCCAATATCATCGGATCCCCCGCTGACTGACCCAGCGTGGGGCAGTGGTGAAACTCCCCCCTCCATTTTCTGTCTGACAGGAAAATGCGCTCAGACTGGCTCGCCTAGTCATACCAAACCCTTGGGACATTTCGTTCTCCCAAAGATCTCAATGCCCATCTCAACCAAACCCAAGTGGTGCCCCGCTGCCCACTGGTGCTCCCCTGGAGCAACATGCATTTTGGCCTTAGGGTCAAATATGGGAAATTGTTCCCCTACGACAACCAAGCCATTATCAAAATGGTTCAGGTGGTGATGACACCAGCCTGTTTTATAGACTTCCGCCCCTATAAGGGGTACTTTGATCTTGGCTTCCCCTGTGAAGCTGATGTAGCCACTGCAGCAATGGTGCCATTAATTTTTAATAATATTCCCCTCCCAACAACTTGGACCCAGCTCCCAACAGACACCACTTTGGTGGTCCAGTTCTCTGGTTTGCCCACCCACCTCCCCCTGAAGTGCTCCACCAGGAGCTGATGGAAGGTTTGGCAGCCTATGGCGCCAACCCCATCTTACAATTTGTGGTCCCAAATGGGGCCACACACCTTGCTGGGCCTCGCATGTATGCCACAATCAGCCCTGATTTTATGAAAATTTCTCTAGCGATTCCCCCTTGTGCCACCATCCCATCTGCCCCCGACCATCCATTCTGGGCCTGCATTGAGGGCGGATGGACGATTTGTCCATCCTGTATCGAGTTAGACCACTTGAAACATAAATGCCCATACTCAGAAACTTCCACCGATGCCAAAAGTTTGCCTGAGCCCACCAATCTGCCACCCACCCTGTGCCAACTCTGACATGAGGTACAATCCTACCTTCCCCTCCTCCAATACCTGATGCTGCAGCCGCACCTGCAGCCGCACCTGCAGCCACCAATCATCACCCACCTTGCCCCAATGCCACAAAATAATTCATCCAACCAAACATTGGATTGGATCCCAGCTTGATCCCATGCATCTGCAAATGAATTGAACAAACCTCAACTATATGCTGATTCCACAATCCAATTCAACCAAAATCCATGGAAACTATTGGATGAAATCGATGAATCAGGTAACATCTTTGAAGAACTGACGCTGCAACTCGAGTGGCTCTGTAACGCAGAATGGGATGCAAAATTCCAACCTCAGAAGTATGTCCTACAACCTAACACCAAACCATTCTACAGCGACCACCAGCTTGCAGTAGAAGCAGCTGCCACACCAGATTGCCGTCTGCTCTGCAAAGCTGCCTCCAAATCTGTGGCTGCACTCACAGATAGAATAAAACCTCCCATCGTCCCCAAAATCTTACTCCACAAAGTAATATCAACATGAAAATTTTACACAAAAATGTCACTGAAGCCATCCAGAACGTGGCAACAGTAGCACGGAATCTGAAAGCAAAAATAACCTGAACCAACATTGACATGTTTGTTAAATTCCCAGACGCCCACCTCAAAGCTGAAGACGCTTTTGGAATTATATCGCTGGTATAATGATGGCTGGCAACTATTTGGAAGTTCCAGTTATCAAGGATATTGAACCTCATGCCGCTAATGCCCCCACACCCTTACTATCTGCCTAACACGCACCCTACTCAGGAATGAGATGGATGCGGCCAAAGATGAGCCCCCTGATCCCCCCTCCCCATCTACCATGGAGGGATAGCAGTATTCGCTGCCCACCTGGTTGGATATTTTGTTAGGTATGATTTAATCAATCCGTCCATTTTTGGAATTTTGTTCAAATCGTTATTTTTATTTTATTATTTTTAGTTTTAGTATGGTAATGTCCATCCCCTGGTTATTTTACCTCGGTCAAATAAAGATGAAAGCCCATGTAGGAAACCAGCTTATTTCTGCTTGCTGGTGCTTTACACCGCTGGATTACACAAATGTTTTAAAAAATAAGGATAAAACACTAATATTCACCCTAGTGCAGGTTCTGTTCACTACAAGTTTGAAACCTGTACTGGCTCGAAAAATTCTCAGTGTGGTATAATTGTCCCAAGGTTGACCTACCTCGAATACAGAGAATAAGAACACTAATAATAAACCAGGTTTTTATGAATTTTTTATAAGCATAGAAGAGAAAGAAAAACGAAAGCCCCTCTATATCTGATCATTCAGTATTTAAAATGGTATCAAAGGTCAAAGGGAATGAATTAGTAAGTTTAGGATGGCTTGTTACAGTCCTAATAAGGTAATATGCGAGTCCAGCCTATTGAAGCTTGCAAAACTTACTTAAATTTAGCTGAATGACGGATGTAGAATTAGAGGTAGGCAATACGTAACTGTGGGGTAACGATTTAATATATTTTAGTCAATCCCAATTAGCTAAAATTATTGCATCTTGGGGGCCCTCACCACGCCTATAAAAGGGGGTGGTCCCCACGTTAGAGCTTGAATTGACCTGGTTTTGGCTGGGGGAGTAATATTTGACTGAGACCCCAGGGTCTGCTGTGTGGTCAGATTAATTTGACTGCTCAATCTTATTTTTATATCCCATATAGTATTTGCAATTGTGTTACCCCAATTTGCAGGGTAACACCAAGAATCAGCCATGGTCTTTTTGCTGATATCATTATTAGTATAATTTAACTTCTTTCTATTAATATACAGACTTACAAATAGCTGACAATTTTCTTTTTTGTATATTTTGACTCAAAACATCCCTATTTTGCAGCTGGGATGGCAAATGTCTGACATCACTCACCTCAAGAATGTTGGGAGGAAGAATAGGGCTGCAATAATTGGCATGTACCTAATTGATAGTAATCCTGGTAGCCAAGGATTTTATTAAAAAACATTGCCTCTTTTGTAGGTGATTGTGAAAGGATCCTCCTAAATTGATCCAAGATTACCGCTTCTAGGAGTGATGCAATTATGGTTGTATAATACCATTTTGGACACTTATAATGCAGGTAAGTGGTTCAGAGCTCATTGGAAGCCTTACCTTCTTTTGTCGCCTTTTTTGCTAGATTGGTCATAGCCTCATATTGGAGTTGGATGATGCGCTGAGCCAATATTCTCATGACTTTCTTAAGTTCTTCAACTCTAGAGGAGAATACATCTTTAGCTAAGAGGGTAGGTATTCCTAGTTCCAAGCCATACAAGAAACAGAAGGGATCATTTTTTGATCTGGTGATAGCTAATCCTGTATGCCATAAGACCACTGGGTAGGTATTGATCACAGTGAAGCTGTACAGAAGAAGCCAATTTTCATTGTATGGAGACCAAGGTTCTATTTTCTCTTTCCACGGTCTCATTTGGGAGCGATTATATGGAGTTGGGAAAAGTTGTTGGGCTCCTAGGGATGTGGCCAAAATTATGACTACTTTGGAGTTTAAGTTCTTGCCATTATCACAGAGTAGTACTTAAAGACAGCTTTGACAAGTGAAAATTTATTGATGTAAAAAGGTGGGTGTGGCCTTGGCCATTTGGGCAGGGATAGTCACGGCTTCAATCCACTTAGTGAAGTGGACAATGCTACAAGGATAGGTTAATTTCCACTAGTAGTCTGAGGGATGGGACTACTACATCCAGACTGATGGTGTGGGACGGTTGCTGATGGGTTGTTGATTGATACTTATATCTAGCCTTGAAACCATATTGCTTCTTACTTGTAATGCGGCTTCCAAGGCGTCAACAATAAATTCCATAATTTCATCCCAATAGTACCAATCCTTAATCCACTCATGATTTTTTTGCCCTCCATGACCTAGAGTGGAGTGAGCTTCTAAGATAGCAGTTACATGTTCCAAGGGCCCAAGATAAGGTAGACATTTTGCCCACATCTTCTTATACACCTTCCTATTATCCACTTTGGTGTTATAATAGTTCTGGGGTAACATCTTCTGGGCAGGCTCATCCCATTATCCATACATTTGGGGTCATTAAGAGGTCATGTAACCTCTCCGCCTCCCTATTATCCAAGTGAAGGACTGGCAGCCGAGTCAACCCATTAACATTGATGTGATGGGTCCCAGCACTGTGTTCAATCTTCATATTGTAATGCTGGAGCTTTAGAGCCCAGAGAGCTAACCGGCTAGTAGGATACTTCATATTCTGTAATCACTTTAACAAAGCTTGTTCTGTAACTACAGTGAAGGTAGTCCCATATAGGAAAGGGCGGTAGTTTTATACAGCTAACAAAACAGCAAGGCACTCCTTCTCTGTTATGCTGTAGATACGTTCCGCTTTTTAAAAGCATTTTACTTAAATAAGAGACCGGATGATCAACTATTTTCATCTAATTTGCTAAGTTGGACCCAACAGCAATATCTGAGGCGCCAGTAAACAAGATAAACGGTTTATTTTAACCGTCATGCCTCAGAATAAGACGTGTGGTAGTAGCTGCTTCAACAACTCAAAAGCGGCCTTCTGTTCAGCGCCTCACTGAAAAGAAGTATTTTAAGTTAATAAGCGGACAAAGGGGCTCACTGAGTTGAGCGAACTTAGGGATGAACTGATAGTAATACCCCATCATTCCTTGAAATACCTGATTATCGTGTAGATTTTTATGGGCAGGAAATTTTTGAGATTGCCTCTACCTTGTCCTGTATGGATTGAATTCAATCTTGGGAAATGGAGTGGCCAAAGAAATCCAATTTCTTTTGGGAGAAAGTACACTACAATGGTTTCAACTTAATATTATACTTGCATAACTGTTGAAACACCTCTTCCAAGTGATCAAGATGTTCGTTAAATATTTTTGGAACACCGTGATGTAATCAAGATAGATGATGACACAAGTTAACTTTAGGTCCTGCAAAGTTTGATCCATTGCACGCTGGAAAGATGCAGGTGCATTGCACAACTGTTAGGTAATCGTGTAGATTGGAAGAGACCCTCACTAAAAAAGGGCACATTTCTTCTGATCCTGAGTAGAAAGGTCCATTTGCCAATAGCCACTAGCCAAGTCCATTGAAAAGAATTAGTTAGATCTGGAGAGTTGTGCTAGGGCATCATCGATTCAAGGGGTAGGATAGCTACTTTTTTTAACATTATTCAACTTGTGGTAGTCTTGAATTTCCAAAGACCTCCGTTTTTCTTGTTAATTAGCAAGATGGGGGAGGACCAAGGACTTTGTGAAGAAGCTAGTAAATACACTTATAGTAATTGCTGGAGCTCCGTCCACATTTGCGGTTCCTCCACCTTTAACTTGTGGTAAGGTTTGGACCTAATAGGACGGGCATCACCCACATCAATGGAGCGGCACCAGACCTTTATGTGGCCATAGTCATTAACAGATTGGAGAATAAGTCGCTATAGTCGTCTAATAAAGTATAAATTTTTTCCATATCATCTGTGGTAAATCGATCCAAAATATTAACTTTGGGCAAGGTACATACTAAGTTATCCATTGGCAAACCTACATCTGACATTGAGCCAAATTAGTGGATATGTTTAATGTCTACCACAGGACTGACAAGCCTCTGCTAATCTCCTGGTGTTTTCTTATGATAATGTCTTTTCCAGTGAGGTTTCCCAGCAGAATATCAATAGGCTTTTGGTATGATGGGTCTGGTATCCCATATAATACCTGAGGCTCTAAGGGGCTAACGCCCTCAAGTCTTATGAGGTGCAACAAGGAGTTGCGTGGGATTTGGAGAGTGATTTTTGAGTTCACCACTCGTTTTTCACCAAAAATAATCAAGACTCCAACTGCAACATAGAAAGGGATTCCGTTCCTAGCATCCACTGAATCAGACAATTTTTTGGTGTTGCGCTCATAAGTGGAATAATGTAAATTCATAGCGGAAAAGGGATATTCAACCAGGCAAGAGTATTCGTGATTGCTAGGTTCTTTATTAGATAAAACTAGAAGGAATTCATAGCTGAGTAGCGATAGAAGCCTTTCTTCATTTAATTTTTCCCCTCAAACTCAATCATAAGCTAAGTACCTATAAAAATATCATAGGCGTTGTTGTCCAAAGCCAAAGCAGATGCCAAAAAGATAAGCTTCCCAACTTGAATGGGAAGGGAAAAGTATGTCCCAATAGCACGGGTATTGTTTGGGCCTGCAGTTCCAAATTCTTGAGTATACTCCAAGTCAGGCGCGAGCTGTATCTTTTTGATAAGCTTAGAGGAAATCACGTTAACTGAGGAGCCAGTATGCAGGAAGGCCTTACCCATACTTTTTTAATGACCACTTCAACCTTGGTGAGTGTTCCTCTAAAGTTAGGAGACAAGACCAAGACCTCCTTGAGCCAGAAAGTGGAAATTGCTAGCAGTCTCAGGATATTTATCCAAGATGGATCTCATGTTATGGACCCGCTGAAGAGGGCGGATTAAACCAGCCAAGAACTTATTACCATCGCTGGAACTTTCAATAACTTTTGGGCACCCTAGTATTTGTCTGAGGTACATTTCCTCAGGTATGGTGGTTTTATCTACTCCCTCATCATTCAATCGATCAGGGTTCTCCACTTCCACAGGAGCTCCTTATAAATATTAGCCAGCATCATTGTCACCCCCTCAGAATTATCCCCAAGGGTATTATTTACAACTGGCAAGGTTGGGATTGAGGTAGGGGAGACGGCCACATGAGGTTGAGTAGTCTTAGGGCGTGCAACTACCGGCTTAGCTGGAGGGGAAGGCACAGTGACTTTGGTGAGCTTGTGTGAGAGTATGATATTAGCTACCTTACAGGGCTCTGAATTATAGGAAGGAGTGATATCTTTTTTGAGTCAAATTGATGAAGCGGGTTTCACAGGGGTAAGTACAGGTGTGCTCACCCCCAATGTTCTACAGGTGAAAGCTCCTCAATGGCTAAAGTTGAATGTTCCAACTCAGCTTCATTTAGTGTTGCACAGAGTTAGAAATCAGCAACGTCTAACAGAGCCTCCTTTATGTCGCAGTTGTTTTTAAGTAATATTTCTCTGAAATGATATGCCTGGCTAGAGAGCGTTAAGAAGCTAACCCAGTTAACATGGCAGCTATAGCATCATCCAGGGTTAGCATGTAAGATGTTGATAACCTTTGAGCAGTGAGTAAAAATCGCTCAGTGAAGGCAGCAGTTGTTTCGCCCTCATACATGCTTAGGTGCATAATGTCTTGTTTACCATGTTGAGACTCTGCTTTGTACCAAATTCAGCTAAGAGAGCCTCTTTCAACTCGGCCCAGGTATGCAGATTGTCCATGTATGGGACTATCATTTCTTGTTCTGGACGACTTAAGCAAAGGATGTATTTAATCTTTTTTCTTGTCTGACGAGTCTTACATTACAGATTCATAGACATAAAAACAACTCTATGCTCCCTTCACCGGGTGTGAACTTTTCTTTAAGGGGAGATTATCAAGGGTGCTGCATAAGCTCCTTAAGGCAGGACAAAGCGCTTGCTAGTTGCTTTTCAAGAGCAACTATTCTTGGTGTGCAAGGGTCCGCTGTAATGATCACCATTTTGTAAGAATCTAGCTTATTTCTGCCGTTGGTGCTTTATGCCGCTGGATTCCACATAGGTGTTAATAAAATTAGAATTAAACACTAATAAATGAACTGGATTTTTATAAATTTTATTATCAGCTCTGTAAAAGAAAGAAAAGCCGAGTTCCCTTGATATCTGACCATTCAGTAGTAAAAATAGTATCAAGGGTCGAAGGAAATGCATTGGTAAGTTCAGGATGGCTTATTACAGTCCATATAAAAGGTAATTTGTGAGTTCAGACTAATAAAGCACGATAAACTCACTTCAATTTAGCTGAACAACTGATGAGGAAATTAGAGATAGGCAATACGTTCCTGTGGGGTAACGATTTAATATATTTTAGCTTTTTTTAGCAAAAATTATTGCACCTTGGGGGACCCCCGCCACGTCTATAAAAAGGGGTGGTCCCCAAGTTAGTTCTTGAATTGACCTGGTTTCAGCTGGTGGAGTAATATCTGATGGAGACCCCAGGGTCCCCCATGTGGTCAGAGTTATCTGACTGCTTGATCTTATTTTTATAGCCCATGTATTATTTACAATCATGTTACCCTTATTTGCAGGGCTTCACCAAGAATTGGCTAGGGTCTTTGGCCAATATTATTATTACTATCATTTAACTCATTTATATTTATATCAAAAACTTGCAAACAGCTGAGATTTCCCCTTTTGACTGATTTTGACCCAAAACATTCTTATTTTACAGTTGAAAGTGAAAATGTCCAACATCTCGGTCAGCTGTACTTGATAAAATTTACCCATCAAGTCAGCACCTTGAAGGACTAGACAAGGACTGCTTTAAGAAATGCTGATAGAATCTATAGAAGAAAATGGAGCTAGCGCTGGTTTAATTAATAGATAGTACAGAGGAGTGTTGAATTTTAACCAGACTAAGCTTTTTGATAAAGTTTTGATATGAGTGTTCTATTTTATATAGGCAAGGATGCTAATTTAATTAACTAGTTTTGTGCTCTGATGCAGATCAGTGAGGTGAACTTGACTTATAATTTACTATGATCAAACAAGGGATCAATAATGGCTAAATTGATGAGTAGACTTTATAAAGTATCAGGCTGAGTTGATATTCCTTTAATTTACCAAACTTGAGGGCTCAATCGCCAAAATAGCTACATAGTGTGGATTGAGGCTCTGACCAATAGCATGTTGATGCTGCAAGTTGATGTTAAAGGTAAAATACTCTCTGGCGACCAATTTTGATGATTACTGAAAATGGGAATCAAATTGCAAAGTGTCACCCATATATGTAAAGATAAGATCATTAAAAAACCCTTCTTACGCCAACTCTAGCTCTTCTAATTGATAATTCTATTTAATCAATTGTTTTAGCTGAACTGTTGCTGTCTCAGATCACATTACTTGTTGTCAAACAGGAAAAATTGGTAATTTAAATATAAGAAACTCCCACAAGCCTGTGCAGTCGCCGTTTTTTAACATGTTGTGCTCAATATAGGGGGCTTCTGAACTTAAGTTATCTTTCATTAAAGAGGTCAACAGTATGAGTAGCAAACCATCTAGTGAAGGAGAAATTACTGAGAAAAACAGGTGAATTAATAACCCCAAGATTTTGGAGTTGGAGTACATTGGTATGTAGATCACTATATAAAATTTATGAGCCAGTACATTATCTCATTAGGAAAAATTAGATGTTGAAGAAAATGTCATGAAACAGCAACTGCTTATCAGCACATTTTAAATCAGTATAAAGGCAATTATCTTTAGGACAAATTATCAAGACTCAAAGCCTATCTTTTAATTTTATATCTATTAAGCAAGGGTAGATCTTTATAGACAAGGTCCATGATATGGAGTTTTATTTAAAAACATGGTTCAGACATTATCAAAACACAAGATTTAGTCACAATGTTAGTGGACTCCTCAGGAAAAAATGCCACCTTACTTTATTAACTTACTACAGACTCAAATGAAATTCAGTGGAATGCTCAGAAGTTGGATGCATGAATTTAAACCAGAAGAAACGGGAGGAGACATTGCCAATCATCTATCAAAGTTTGAAGGAACTCCATGCCATTGTTATTGGACTTTGCCTTATATTAGGTGAAGCCACAAATTTAGACTATCAATATTTTCTTTAATTGAAGTCAACTTTACTGTTATTACTATTGACATTAAGTATAATTACTATTTGATATCCTATCCTGATTAAACCTGGTATTATTACAATTATAATTTATGTAACAAATTTATATTAGGGACAATTCCTTTAATTACTATACGTTCTATATTTTCAAGAACTAAGCAATTTACCATTATAAAGTCAAGTTTACAACCTAACTTTAAGCCTTGGAGGAACATCTGCGACTGGGCTGTGAGAAATTCCCATTCCACATTAAAAAGGGGAGGAATCCATTTACCATTTCTCTCATTACACTAAGCGACAAGCCCATGTGGTAGATGATAGTTAGGTAACAGCATATACCTTGCAGATTGTGCCTCTTCCACCAATGTTTACCACCAAAGAGTTGTTGGGTATAATTCAACTGGTATGCCAGAAGGTGGCGGAGGGCTGAAGCCATTGCCAGCGGAAGGTGGGTGTTGCATGTCCCCAGTTGGGGCATCCACAGGTTCAAGTTCTACTGTAAAAAGTCATGTCACATTCCGTTGAGGAGATCAAGTTGCATTCCTCTAATGTTAAGGGCCTTAATTTAGTTTTAGGCAAGAAATTCCCATCCTCCAAGTTTCTTTTATAAAGTGTACAACTGAGATTATCCCAAACAATACAGGTGTGGTCAATGTCTTTACCAACAAATGGAGCAAGCCATATGTGGCCTGACCATGGGTGAAACCTGTTACTCAATGGTGATATCATCATCAAACCAATCGCAGTTGCGGTGGAATGAACATTTTACCAATAATTTGTTGTAAACCTTCCTGATCAGGTCAGATATGAGTCATTATCAGAAAGAATTGGGATTGTGACCCGCCACAATTGAATCATGAATTGTATCTTATGGCAGTGCACTTAGCCTCAGATCCCCATGGTGCAAGCATTTAGTCAGAAGTCCCTGAAAGGTTCCACTATCACTTCTTTTATCTTCCTACCTTCACTTTAGTCCTAATAAATGATGAAAGAATTTCAAAAAATTCATTTTGTGAAATTTAGAGTTCCATTAAAGCAATTGATTGAGATGATTTCAAAAAATCTGAAAACCCTTAGTTAATCCTTGCGACTGGCCTTATCATATTTCATCATTTAATATGGATGGATGTATTTATACTATTCTGGCTGGGATTCTGGGAGGTCAACCGTCCAGAGTTCCAGCTGATCATAATAATATTATCAGGACAATCCATGACACTAAATAAACTCTGATAAATTTCCCCATTAGTTCTTCACTGGCTGATGAGATAGATATAATACCCAAGATGAGTTACTGCTCAATTTAAAGATAACCTGTTAATATTATTGTTTAACTCCTCTACTAACTCCATTAACCACCTTACGCCACATATTATGCTTTATCCCTTATTGGCTTCCTAATAACAGATAATGGAAAGCACTTAATATTGTTAACATTAATTGATCTCAGTCCAGTTTTAATAAGGAATCTGATCTACAATAACTCTGACCCTGGAATGTGCTATCGTCTCCTGCATTCCTGAATCCCCTTCCACCCTCACATGTGGTATTCGCCTATCACTCACCACGTTCCTGATTTCCCTTGGTACTTTAGATAGTACTAAGCTTTTTATTTAGCAAAATTAATCTTTACAACCTATATTTTTTTCTTAGTTTGAGGTCCAATTCTTTAGGACTGACATCTCCAGCTTACCAAGAATTTTTAGGAACATCTGAACCTCTAGAGAAGGTTAAGTTCCAACCTAGTTTCCTGCCTAACACCTTTGAGAAACTAATAGTTACCCTCATCTTGATGCCAAGAGAGTGAATAGCCGAGATCTTGTTCTCAATACAGAAGCACTCAAAGTTGCCAACGTGAGATGTCAATCACACTTAGCACAATATAAACAAAACAGAATTAAACAAGATAATAAGAAGTTTTTCCAACTTGTGGATATTAGCTGTGTCTACTATTGAAAATTTGGCCAAGATCAACCTACCTGGATTCATTAGTGCTATGGACAGATTGATACATCCACTAATTAAAATGGTGACGACATGAATGAAAGAAGTTAAAAGTGAACTTGAATGGTCTTGCAATGTTCAATATATTGAAAAACAGCCTGATATAATCAAGGATTATGCCGAAGATGCCGCTGAACAAATTTCAGTTAATGATTGTGAACTTGAAAGAGACAAAGTGACAGAGATAGGATTTAATATTTATTATGATGCTACAAATCATGATGCTTTACTATTATGCCAAAGCAACTCCTGTGAGAGTGAAACCAAACCTACCCACTAATCCTAATGAAAACCTGGTATTAGTTACAAAAACTTGGGCTTGTCTTAGATAAACTAATAAAACTTTCTTGCCTCCCTATCCATTTTCCTAAAATAAAGATCTCCAAGAAGAACCTGAACATGCTACAGCTTATGATTTAAATGTTACTGACGCTGAGGTCATAAAATATTGAGTTTAATATTTGTGGCTGATCCAGAACCTCTTGACGAGTAAAATAAACTCTGGCTGAACAGTTTATTGCTTCTACACTTTGTTTACTGAAACAGAGGCAAAATCTGCTTAAATACCCTAGCTGAAATAGAAGATTTGGTTCTAAAAGTATTCTCCTCTGATGAAGGTATCAAAAAACCCTCAAATTTTTCTTTGGAAAGCTGAGCCAAGTACCTCTGCAACTGAATCAAACACTTTGAGTTTAAGCCACATAAAAGACTAAAACCCTGCTATTTGAGAAGTAAAATTTAATTTGCACCCAAGCTGAAGTCTCCACTTAATAAAATTGGGGTCACTGAACATATGCCTCAATACTTACTTTGTTTACATGTGTTGATGCTTTCATTTTTTAACAAAACTGGAATAGCCAAACCAAATGCCTAGAAGCTCTCTCCACATCCTGGCCACGACGCTTATTGCAGTTTAATAATAAAACAGAAAAAGCCAAACCAAGTGTCTCAATGCTCTCTTTGTTTCCTGGTACCAACGTTTCTCAGTAATTAAGAAGAAATTAAAAATTTGAATTAAATACCTCAAAACTCTTTCCATTTCCTTATGGTGATGCTTCTGGATGTTCCAACTAAGAAATTAAAACAACTAAAACAAATTTCTCAATGTTCTCTCTATTTTATACGTTGACGCTTTTCACTGATTCATTGTAAAACAAGCAACTCAAATGCTCAGCGCTCATGTCATTACTCAGCGCTGACAATTTTTCTCTTTGAAACAAAATTAGAGCCTCTAAAACCTATTTTCTTTTTTTTACACTAATTATATCTATAAATTTATTTATAATTTTTTTACTAATATTTTAGGTCTGACTACCAGTAGTAATAAAACAAAGTTGCCTCAATCTGATAAGATTAGTTTTAAAGTGTTATCACCTGATTTTTTTTTATTTTAGTTTTAAGTGAGGCTGTGCTTAAAACTCTTTCCTCGTCATTATGTCAATCTGCTAATACTACGCCTCCCAATCTACATCTATATTTACTTGTTGGTGTCATGAACCTCCATCTGTTAAATACCCTTCTATTGAGATAAACTACCTGAATGAGGGTTGCTTTTATCAGTCGCCTTTAAGCTCGCCCTTAAGACTCTTAAGGAGAATGCTGAGGTTACTCCATTAAATAGAATTTTTCCTCCATCCCTGTATCCACTTTTTAGTTTCAACTGAAAGTTCATTTGAGGATATACATATAGCTTTATGCAGCTTTGTTGTTGGTTCCACATTTTCCCCTCTTTACGTCGTCATTGATCACACTTGCCAGAAATATTTGTGTACTGCCTACGCTCCTCTGTCCATTGTCTGCCTCAACATCCAAGTTTGTGTTGCTAACTCTCTTGACAACAATGTGTACCACCTCAAGATTCACAACGCCAAACTATAAACTGGAATTAAGTCAATACTATTGCCTTTTATTTCAAGCTCAGTTATCCCATTCCAATATTGAAGCTAAGGTTTCCACTTATAACCCAGTAAACTAATTTCATCTTGGGATGCCCACCTCTTTAAAATCAATTTATTTCCAGGAGAATGAAATTTATTGGAAAATCTTCCTAAAAATTATAAGACTGAATCCCAACTCTTTCTTACCAGGAGGACACTTAACCCAGAATATCTTGGTTTATAACATTCAGCTCAACTCTGGTAGTTTGGGGCCCTAGTGAGGCTGTCCAACTTTGGAGAAATTACTGTCACTCTCAATTGAGCCTTGTAGAGGTCATTTTCAGACTTTGCCCTAATTTAGGAGAAGCCTTAACTTTAGGGTTACATTATATTGTTTATTAATTGATGTCAACTTTGATATTATTAATATCAACATCAATTTATAATTGCTATTTGATATATCAGTGAGGTTAAGGACTAACATAATTTTTATGGTTTTATCTTCCAATGTTTTATCAGACCTAATGCCTGAAATTAATAAGACTGTTATATTTAAGTATTAACCAATTTCCCATAATATGGCGAGTTTAATAAACAAACTCTAGATATATTGCTCCATTTGTGCTACAATGGCTGATGAGATTGGGAAGAATGCCCAAGATGATTTACTACTTATTCTGTTATTAGGCTTGAGTATGTATTTAGTGTTTTAATCCTCTACTAAAACCATTAACCACCTTATGACACATATTGTGCTTTATCTCCTATTGGCTTCCTAATAACAGATAATAGAAACCATTTATTTGTGTTACCACTAATTGTTCTCAAACCACCCTTTGACAAGTAATCTGATCTACTATGACTCTGAGCATGGAATGTGCCATTGCCTCCTGCGTTTCTGAATCTTCTTCTCCCCTCACATTTGGTATACGCCTACCACTCATCACAATCATGCTGTTTCTTTGGCACTGTAGATAGTACAAATCTCTTCTAGTAGAATATTTTTTACAACACATTTTATTTTACTTTAAAGTCCAATTCTCCAGGACTGAAAATCTCCAACCTAGATCTTTCTTTAGCTTTGATACCTAAATTAAAGCCAGATTTTGATTTTAAAAAAAAAAAAAAAATACTCAAATAAGCAAAAATCACTGATGTCAATGCAATTGACACCTGCTGCCCCAGCTTGTGGTGGTGCTCCACCATCTGGCCACTTTTGGCCGCCATTGAATCATGATAAAGCTGACTCTTCTAGACCTCCTTATGCTAATGGGCGTTATGTCTCCCTTTGGGACTTGGCCCACCACCTCACAAGCTCCCAAGCAGAGCTCCAGAGCCCTTTGGTGCTCCTATGGAGCAATTTGTGTTTTTCCCTCTGGGTCAAATATGAAAATATTTTCCCATATTCAAATGCAGCCATCATTGAGATTGCCATGGCAGTTTTTGAACCAGCCAACTATATCAACTTATGCTCCTTTAAAGGGTATTTTGATCATGGGTCCCACTCAGAAGCTGATGCAGTGGCAGCAGCCAAGCTGCAATTAGTATCTAAAGATCCTCTCCCAACTGTCAAACCTGTCTCCTGGATAAGGCCACTTTAGTGGTTTAGTTTTCTGGGTTACCCTCATATTTCTTCCCCAAATGCCTCCGCCATGAGCTCACTGAGGGTTTGGACTTTACTTCAGACCCCATGTTGCAGTTTGTGGTTCCAAAGGTGGCGGATCATCTGGCAGGGCTTCATGCTTTTGTGACGTTCACCCATTTCATTGCAATTCCAATCTCACGATTCCCCCCTGCTGCACTGTGATCAGATACCCCTCTGATCACCTGTTCTGGGCGCGCATCAAAATTGGCTGCGTCATTTGCCATTTGTGCTTCAAGATTGACCAACCAAAGTGCAAGTGCCCTACAGTTTCCTCTTCTGCTTATACCACTGCTCATCCCTCGGCGTTGGGCATGTGGCCATTTTGCCCCAATTTTTGAATGGGGCTTGATCCCCCCACACTCAACCTCAGGGCAATTTGGTGATGCTCCAAAAGTGGCGTCCAAAAAAAAAGTAAATTTTTTCTAAAATTAATAAAAAAGACTAAATTACAGAAACTTAAGTAGATTTCTGAACCAGTTTCTCATGATATGCCGTGGTTGACAGCACATGTCCAATCAACCCCTGCCACTTCCCCATTTCCAATGTCTGGCCCGGTGCTTTTTGAACCTAATCCATTTGAGGCTCTCAAATAGATTGATGAGGAGGAACGGCTGTACCATGAGAAATTGGATTTTTAATTTGGAGAAGTTCTTTGTTGACTTTCTCAATTCATGTCCCCACTTTTTCGCCCTCAAAACGATTTTCCAATTTTATAATTTATAAAATAGTATTTGAGGCTGCAGCTGCCCCTGCTAACACCCTACTTCGCCATCAACTTCATGGGGCAATGGAGCTCCTTGTTAAGGGTATTCATATCTATAATTTTCCCCATGATTTTGAGGAAGATGAAAAATATTAAAATGAGAGCTCGCTTTTGGTATGAGCTGTACTTGTATTGATGAATAAAAATTTTCTCTTTTTGACTCCAATTATCCTCAAACCCGCCAGCGCATCAGGTTTTTCACTTGTGTGCCTTCTCTCATCACTTTTATTGAGCATTAACTTGCTCAATATGTTTAGGCAATTTTACTGCTAGCCTCAATAATGAAGAAAACCCACAATTATATCTCCTTATGCCACATGTTGCTGATGCTCCTACCCCAATGTTGTCCTCCATGGTCCGCCAGCTTAAGTGGGCGCCAGCAAAAATTTCCTCAAAGCTTCCTCACCTTCTGATATGGCTTCCTAGGCTGATAGATGAGGTGTTATATTAGGGATTTTTTATTTCTAATAATCCCATTGTTAGGCCCAATTGCAAATAAAGATGCATGATGAGTCCCCATTTTGGGTCGGGCACCACTAGTGCTAAAAATTATCATCTCCAATCTACAGAGAATTGCAAAAAACCTTTGAATCTCTAAAGAAGGTTATGTTCTAACCTAAGTAGTCCTGCATAGCACCTCTTAGTAGCCAATCATTCACCCTCATATTGTTTTCAAGTGAACGCAAAGCAAGATTTGCAAAGAAGCAAGAAGTTGAATATAACCTTTTAGAAGATGGTTCCTCATCTAATGAGGATAGCCATATTTAATCTAGCCATTAAATCCTGTGATTGGCGTCTGTAAACCTGGCTGATTAATCAGTACAGCATCCTTCATCATCAGCCAAAGTTTATATCTGAGGGTAATACTAGTGATAAACCTCTAAAGAATTTGGGGTTTCTTCTAATTGCAATGTTGCTGAAGTTAAAGAAATAGTAGTGACCCTGCCTTTTTTCGGCTTTTTAAAATAAAATTGCAGATTTGAAGACTCCCAAAATGTTATTACCGTGGCAAAAACTTTTTTACACAGAATAAAATCTTGTTCTACCAGGTTAGCCATTTATGAATGGATGTATAAAGAGGCATAGAAATCCATTATGGATGGCTTTGCAGTCTTAAACCTTCAATTAACTGAAAACAAGACTTTATGTGGATCCAGTTTATATAAGGATGAGACTATTGAAACCTTTGTTGACTAATTCAAATAAGAATTTCAGATACTCAGTGGTGTAGGAGTGTTGACCGATTTTAAAAGTAAAGTTATTGTGGGGAAGGCTGACCATGGGACGGACACCTCCGAATATGACTCAGACGAGACAAAACTTAGTACCAGGGGAGGCACCCCAGAGAAGCGATGCTATCTCTTGTTGCCAGCGGGAACGCCACCTATGTAAAGGGGAGGGAACGTGTGTAGGGGCGTAGCCACTATTGAGCATGTGTGGAGGAAGGGGTCTGATTTGATGAACCAGACTGGGAACCAGGAGGGAGACCAGCTGTCAGCGACGTGGTGGGAGATATCCAAACATCCACGCTTGAAAGTGATCCACCAAATGAGACCAGAATCTGTGGACAGCTTCAGGGAGGGTGGGGATGGATCCAGCGATGGCATCCAAGACAATCGTGTGGATAGTCCACGTGGCGATTGCAACCACCAGAGCACGAAGGGAGGGTGGGAGGGGGGAGGCCATTGATGAAGCAAACATATCTCTTGACAGACTGAAGGGATGTGTTTGATCCTGGCCTAGCAGACGTTGGACTTCGCGCCATATTACTTTAGAGGTGGGGCACTTCTCCAGGCGGTGAAACAGCGTTCCATACTGGCCACACACGACACAGGATGAGTGTAAAGCATTAGAGCGCTCAGCTATACGATACACCCGCCTCAGGCAGCGCCACACATGGGAGCGGACTTGAGGCTGCAACAGAGGATGGTGTGCGTATTTCCAGATAGTCTTTTGGGTCTCAGTGGAATAAGGGATGTCCATCATGTCCAGGTAGTCCACCCTGGATAGGACTTGGGGTCGAATGGGGATCACGCCATCATGGATGGGTAGCCCCTGAGCCTCTTGTGTGAACTGAGGAGAGGGGCGGCCTCTTTGGGTTGTATGTCCACTAATACAAATTCTCCACTCTGCGCTTTGCATGGAGAGTAAGATTCGTTTGTAGTGGGTTTTGGTCCCGTGAGGACCTGTGGCTGATGTGTGTGATGCGAGGTATTTCATCAGGGAGTGGGGGTTTGATGGATTGTTGAGGCCCAAGGCTCGGGAGAAGTGGAGCGGGTCGCGCGGGACCAGTGTTGGGATGGGAGTGTAGGAGCAGTGACGGCCGCAATCCAGGTGCCCAGGATCTTGGTGGCATGGGCTTTGAAGTCAAGTAGGCCCATGCCACCATGATGATGAGGGCCAAACATGACCTCTAGCCGTACTGGTGGAGGGCGGCCTGACCAAAGCCAACCTTGTAGCAAAGCAGACAGGGATTTGAAGAAGCTTGGGGAGAAGGGGATGGCGTGGGCTCTGAACCAGACTTTGGATAGGAGCATAGAGTTGGCAATAACAACCCTGCCAGTGAGGGTAGTAGGGTGGGCTCTGAGAGAGGCGATTCGCTTCGTCACGTTGTACAGTATATGGCACTCCATTACTGCTGACGCGTATCCACCTGCCTCCAACCACACGCCCAGTTGGCGTACCGGTCCTATGGTAGGTCGTGGCACAAAGGGGAACACCAGTGGAGCGGTGTATTTTGAGTTAGTAAGGCGTGGATGTGGGTGAGCAGATGGGCCGGGTTGGGAACTACTTGCTGGGGCCCAGCAGTTCTGAAACTGACCAAGGAGGATGATTTTGGTTTTGGAGGCGTTCAGTGCCGCGTTGCTTACCCGGGAATATTCCTGGATGAGGGCTTCAAGCGCGCATGCATCTTTGTTATTAGACACCCCCACCACGCAATCATCTGCAAATGCCATCATCTTGACTGGGGTTTGGCCTGGCACATGGACCCCAGTGAGTTGGGCATTCACATTTCGCAGTAGTGGGTCAAGGCTGAAGTTGTATAAGAGTGGGCTCAGGGGGTCCCCTTGTTGCAGGCCCCTTTGAGGACGGACTAATTCCGTTAGGAAACCTGGGCCGCGCACTGCCATTGTTGCAGATTCCGTGAGCAGCATCACCCAGTTAATGAAGTGGGGAGGTAGGCGGAATTGTTGGAGGCAGGCCCTAAGGTAGTCCCAGTTTACTCTATCATAGGCCTTTTGTTGGTCCAAGAATGCAAGTGCCCCAGAGGCTGTGGACTGACACAGATTAGCCACAGAGTGCACGTTATCCCAAATTGACCTTCTGGGGATGAAACCGAATTGTTCTGGAGAGATGGTGCCAGATGCTACAGTCCCTAAACGGTTAGCCATGATTTTTGTTAAAATTTTGGTGTCTGTGTTTGTTAGAGAAATGGGGCACCAGTTGGCTAAGTCTAGCCTATCCCCTTTCTTGAAGAGTGTGACTGTAAAGGCCTCATGTCCTCCTGGTAGGAGGCGCGTTTCTAACAGGCTTTGATTGAGTGAGGCTAGCAGCAATGGGGATATATATTTAAAATATTCTTGTAGAACTCATTTGGAATGCCATCTGGGCCTGGGCATTTTCGGTTTGGCGCACCGCGAATGGTAGTCCGTAATTCATTTAAGGTAATTAAATTCATTATTTTTGGGTATCAGAAAATGGTGTGGATATGAGCTCTGTCGAGAAATTCTGCCATTTCAGCTGGCTGAATTGGTTCAGCTCAGTATAACTCGGAGTAATATCTTTGCGTTTCAATTGCCACTTCAGCTGGTGTGTCCACAATAGAATTATCCGAGCTTTGCACCTGTGTGCAGTCCACGCTCTGGTGTGGTGCAAAATTTTTTTTGAAGAAGTATGCGGTGCACTTGTCACCTTTAGTGATGCGTGTGGCCCTGTATTGGACACAAACCCGATGTTTGTGTTGCCTTTCAAGTGCGTTGAGGTGGGCTGCTGCCTCCACCCACTTCTGGCTTCATGCAGGGCTATATTCTGAGGCTGGAATGTTGGACTCTGAGTGGGCCAATTCCACCAGCACGCGCGATATAACCACCGATGTGGCTCGTGAGCATCTGGATGAGAGATGGCGATAGTGGCGGATGGTGTCTTCTTTGAAAGTTGCCCATGTGGAAATGGGGTCCGCACAAAACGGCGCAACAAACGATTTTGCCAAAGTTGCCTCTTCCACCCACGTGGAAAATCCTGGCGACGTGAGCTCTGGGGGGCGGATTTTGCACCAATGTGGGGCCTTTGCAACTGTGACGGGTAAGTGGTATGTTATCAAGACCAGTCAGTGGTCGGAGAATTCCATTTTCGTTGTTTTGAAGTGGGAGATGTGGGGTTGGAATTTCGCCAGCACTAGAATAAGGTCGATGTGGGTCATGGACCTTAATTGGCCGTTGTGGACATGGGGACGAGTCATGTTTTGAGCTGTGGGGCATGTCACGGCAGCGCATCCATTAACCCAAGGGTGGCTTTTAGAACGCGTAGTTCTACGTGACCCTGTGGGGCATGGGGTGAGGGCGGCCACCAGTCCGTAGGTGAGGTTAGCCAAGTGTTGACCGATTTTGATGTGTATAATACCATGAAATTGGCACTCTGGACCTATCATGATCTTTATTTGGCAATGATAGCCCTGATTTTGGATTTAAACTGCACATATGGTAAAAATCTTATGGATTTATGGGAACACATTTAATGCCCCTAACAAAAGCTACCAAAATTCCAATTTCAATTTATTCAAGGTACGCTGACCAGGGGACGGACAGTATTGAACACAACACTCAAAACGACAAAACAAAACTACTTACCAGGTGGGAAGCAAAAATTGCTAACCCACCATGGCAGAGGGTGAGGAGGGGTTGGGGGGTTGGTTTTCAGAAAGACCCACCTCAATCAAGGGATGTTGGTTAAAGTACCAGATCAGAGCAGAGAGCCAGAGCGTTGGGGCAATCGCATAGTTGGGATTGAGGTCAGCGTAGTAGGAGTTTTCCTCTTCTGCATCAAGATAATGATGGGAAAGTGTTTCAACAAAAGCTGCGAGGAGAACTTCAGCTTCTTTGTGGGCTTCAGGAAGTTAGTGAAAAGGGAGATACTGTGGCGGGTGATTTTGGCTGAGGGGTTGAATGAAGCAATCGTTGTGACATTCATAACAGCAACTTCAGCATCATCAAATTGTTTTGAGATGTCACTGCAGGGAGATTCAGGGAAGTTGGGGGGGAAGAAGAGGTGGGCAAGCCATGCTGGAGCTGAGCCACTGACTGGGCCACCGCAGTGTGTAGTTTTGGGCAATGAGGAGAGGCCACCGCAGCTAAGGCGAGCTGGCGATCACTTTGGAAGGGGGATGTATTGGGCAGAGAAGCGAAATGGCGAGGGGTAGGGGTTTCATCAAAGTCAGGAAGGAAAAATTCTGCCCGACCATAATCGCCTTGGCAGAGAGGTTGACTTGTATGCTTACTAATGAGGACATTGCCTGATTCGTCAGTTTCAGCCTATAGATCCCATGGATTTTGGTTCACTGGAATAGTGGCGTTTGAATTTGGGTGGGTGGGATTGGGCGAACGGGCAGCTGCTTGGGTGTTAATGGTGGTCCAAGCATTGCTCTGGTTTGATTGGGGTAGATTTAGGTGGGAGAGTGAGGCTGGAGGTTTTGGGGGGGCTGATTTTCCATGTGGGCCCACTGAACGAGATTGAGGGTGGGAGGGGGCAGCAAAGCGCCCCCATACTGAACCTCCAGAAGGAGGCTCAGAAGCCACAGCAGTGGACTTGACCTGAGGGCACGCTCTTTTTGCATGGTTGAGGCCAAAGCAGATGGAACAAATCTGCCTATTATTATCGACCTGAGCCCAAAAGAAATGATCAGGCGCTGCAGCCACACTTGCGCGGGGTGGGATTTGTTGGGCTATGTTATGATGTTGTGGTATGATGGTGGCTGTTGCACGAGGAGCAGCAAGGCGCTCCACACCGGATGGAATGGCAAAGATGAGGTTGGGCTGAGTGCCATAAGCCATGAGCCCCGTGACCAACTGGTCATACAAAATCTGGGGTGGAAGGTGGGGTGGGAGATTTGCAAAGGATACCACCAGCGTGGTGTCTGAAGGGAGGTGAGTACGGGTTGTGAGAATGGGGTTTTTTTATAGATTAGAGGAGTTTGTGCTGCCGCTTCAGCATCCTCCTCAGATTGAAACCCAACGTCAAAGTAGCCCTTAAAAGGGCGGAAGTCTATAAATCCAGCTGGTGCAAAGGACGCAGTGGCTAGCTCAATAATTGCCTTATTGGCATATGGGAACAAACGTCCATAGTCCACTCTGAGGCAATAGCGAATGGCAGAGCGAGGGAGGGCGAGAGGATGGGGTGAGAAATGTGGACGCGCGCCAGGTGTAGCGCTAAGTCCCATGGGGGGACAAAACGGTTGGAACATGTGGGCGGGCTGTTTGAGCCCGTCTGAACGCACTTGCCCACGGGGCAGAAAACGCTAGGTGGGGGTGCACTGCTGCCCCACACTGGGGTGGCAGGCGGCGGAGCCAAGGACATCAAAGAATAGGTTTGGGCAGACGGCTGTGGATAAATAAAACTTTAAATTTAAAATCGCTCAAAAGTGACTTTGAGCGGTATAGAGGTTAAAGCTACCAAAATTCCAGTACAGGAAATTCAAGTTATGGTGGAAGTTTTTTGAGAATAACAGAGTACTAGCCAACTTGAAGCCAGAACTGGTTTGGTTAGGAAACACAAACCAACAAATTTAGAAGATTAGATCGCCTGTTTTGAGTGTGGCATAAAATCATGTTTCAAAGTAGTGCAGAACCAAATAGTACAAAGCTATGTGGCTGTACCTACTGACAATCAAGTGTCCTATGTGGTAAAAGACCAGTTGAGATAGACCAGAAAGTCAATTTCTGCATACAATAAGGTTCCACCTAATTTTATTGAGCTACCGTACAGAGACACTAAAATTACTAGTGAGGCTCATAATATTACACGTTGAAAGCAAAGGCAACTAAGCCTAAAATGGTTGAAAAGGTGACGCGGTCATATTCTAAGCAGCTCCAAGACAAGCATGCAAACATAGAGCCAGATAGTTGTGCAGTAGATGTTGTCAACATATTCGTTTTGATGATCACCATTAAGGAGAGTTTTTCAAATATAGATTAAAATCCTCTTTAACCCCTTGATTTGGTTGTAAGTGCTGTTATTTTCCAATTAAACAATATAATTTCCCTTTATTCTGATTGTAAATATTCCAAAGTTTGGTAAATCAAGTAAATGTTAAGCATCTTTTACAGTGGAGCTCAAATTAACATTGTCTCTTCATAAATTATAAAATAAATCTTGCACTTGTTGTGGACTATAATAAGGTTTTTGGAATAGTGGGCCTGTAAACTACTACTTCTATGGGAGCACATAGTGCCTTGCCTATCTATTTTGATCACTCATTTCACAGCACTGACAATAGTCATATCAAAACTAATTATGAGATATCAATTGGAATTGACTTTATGTGACAGTATGGGTTTTAATGTGCTAAAGAAAATGCACTAAAATTTCTAGGGAAAACTATGCTGCTGTTTTATGACTAAAAAGGGGATCTAACCGTACTAAGAGAAAATAATTTAGTTTGGTATATAGGATGGGATTATTCCAGTAGAAATATTGACAAACTGGTCGTCGTTCTAAGAAGCCACTTGATAAAATTGAAGAGCGTTGAATATCCTTAAGGGCGCGTAGGCCAATTGTTGTTATTTCCAAAGAGCAGTGTACTATAGAAAATGGCTTAAGTTAGAAATTATTGAATATCAGAATGCCAAAGTCCACGCACCATGGCAGAATGTTAGAACTGTAAACCTTGATGAAACAGGATTAAAAATCATGGTTATGGTGAAATTCAGGTGCTGGTTGCAAACCTATTGGATGTCCAACACAGATAAAAAAGAATAAAATAATGGCATAAGCTTAATTAAATTCTACTAAGAACTTTTTATACTTCCATGAATTTGGCCAGTAAGAGATGGGATTACCATATGAAATGAAATCAAAGGCTACATTTGCATTTTGATTAAAAACTGACAGGGATCTCAGAGGAACATAAGGAGCAAGATTTAAACAATATTAACTGTATTCCGAGTTGTTTGCACAATATGGTTATGACCTTAGTTGCACCAAAGGTATAGTTTATATAGTTAATATTAGGGTCCAGCTGCTATATTTTGTAGTTAGTCTCTAAATGTTCTTGGAAAAGTGAGGCCATAGTAACCAGCAAAGTTGCCAAACTACTCACCCATTGGTTATCAGTTCCATCTTCAAGACTTTTGGGAAAATCCAATCTTAATTGTTAAAAAGAAATATGGGTCAAACCAATTTGTCATAGATTACTGGCAGCTGGATAAAAAAGGACTTGTATATACTTCCACGGACAGATGATGCTCTGGATTGCCTAAGAAAAACTCAACTTTTCATCAATGGATCTTATATTTGGGTACTTTCAATTAGACATACCTAAGGAGGATAAAAAATATGTGCAATTATTGATGGCTGATGATGGTATTAACTAACGTGTATGCCTCAAGGTCTTTGTAACGCACTGATGACATTCCAAAAACATGGATGCCATGTTAGGAGATCTGCAATTGTCATGCATTCTCATCCCCTAGACAATATTAACGTTCATAGTCGCTCTTTACAAATCTATTTTAACACTTGTAAAAAGTTTTCAAAGAAAATAAAAAGCAACAAATATAATAGTAAACCTTGAAAATGTCACTTCTTTAAAAGAATACTGAAGCTTTAGGCTTTATTGTAGACGCCAATGGACTACAGCCTCAAAAACATGAAGTTGAGGAGATTTTGGTCATTTTAAAAACCAAATAATGTTTGAGTTGTGCAAATATTGTAAAGGATTAGTTGAGTATTAGTAATATATCATAAGAGCTTTGTTCATATCAATAAGTCACATTTACAGTTTTTAGAGGATTATAAGAAAAGCTTTGCATGGAATGAGGAATTTCTTAACTCCTTTAATGCAAATATACTGTATCTAATGACAGGACTGTGATAAAAGAATCAAAATTTTTATCAGCCATTAGTTTAAACAGATGCATTCTTGATGGAAGTTGGTGGCATGTTTAAACACATTAGCCAAACTCAGTGATGAACACTTTGTAGTGTATGCAAGTATCTCTGAGTATAAAGTAGAACTACATTGTGACTGAGCATAAAGACTTTCAGTAATATACACTTGTAAGCTTTTCAGAGTAAACATATAAAGATCCTGGCTGCCCCATAAAATTGAATAATTTGGTTCACCCCTTTTAAACTAAGAAGGGGAATCACCCCTGAGCCCTTTCGTTTGAAAAAATTGTCATATTTATGGAACACCATCAAAGAGTTGTGGGTTTCTACCAGTCCCTTAACTCGAAGTTATTATAAGTCAAAGGGTGAAGAGGGGTGTTTTTGGTGGGAAAATCAATTCAGCTGAGGCCTATTTAATAAAAATTGCAACAATCTGCAACGAAAATTGAGCATGAGTGACTGGATTAAGTCTGAAGTCATAATAAGAAGATTAACTCCAAATTGATCCAGCAATTGATCCTGTCAAATAGAAAAAAATTTGTTAGGAAGATTGCGAAATACACTGGCATGGTGAAACCCCAATGGAAGCAAAAGCTTTGGCAACATGAGCTTAAAATTGAGGCACCCCAATGTGCAAGCTGAGTCATAATACAAAATGTTTTCAGCGTTTTAGGAAGATTCGCGCATCCAGCTGAAAGAGATGTTTTCAAATCCCCCTCAAGCCTTTTCAGTTACAAAAGTTAGTGCTCTGCTAATGGCAGAGTAATGGGTTGTTTTGTACTGTCCTTAATAAACCTTTGATTTTTCCAAAGTTCTTTGAACATATTATGAGTTTCAAATACTCTAACGATCCACAAGGAACCACCCTAACTTATGGTGGGTCCATACTCATACATATCAGTAATGATGGTGGACGTTATATTGGTTAGCTCAGTTATTGCCTCTCTCAGAATGAAAAACCTCAAAGTTGACCCTACAAGTTTTTCAAGATGCCCAATCCAGAGAAAGGCCATTAAAAAACTCAAAGTGAATGGAATGGTTAACTCTCAACTATATCTAACCAAACTATGAAGAAAATGAAAAAATGATTTGTAGGTCACATCGCGGGAAGACTATGCTGGGATTAAACCTGAAGAAATGACTGCCACTCCTCAATATCAAGTATGAACTCAAAAGTATTGGTAATAAAGCCCAAAAGTAACCCAAGGAGGGCTGATCAATCCATTCTATATCCAATTTGACCCAATCTTTAAGGAATTGGGAACATAGTTTCAGCAGATGCTACTGGAAGCAAAAAGACTGGGATTGACCTAACAAGGCACTTGTTGCCACAAGTTATCATGTGCATATTAAATTGAGTCATGAATCCTAAACAAATGGAAATACCAATGGCTGGAACAATCCCATCCCTTGACCTTAACTGTTTGACCCCATATTAAAAGCGTGGTCAAAATTAATTTAAACAACTTGCCTACTGGTCAGAGCAGGAATAATATTCATAGACCAGTACTTTTTTGCACTTGTCACTGTATGGTTCTTTTTGCATATCACTAGAATAGCAATGCCTTACAGACTATGGATTCTTTTGTGGGTATTTGAATACCACCAATAGAAGCCCATTCTTTCTTTGGCACGCCTTTTGTATAAATTAAAATCAGCCTGTTACCATTGCTGTCATTTTTGTTGGCTCAAGATATTCTGAACTTGGGCTTTTCAACATCCAAACAGAGCTTATATTATCTCTTGCGCGCCCTACTGCCCTGCTGGTCAATGTTGGCGATAATCAAGGTATTAGAATTTCGTGAGAAATTATGATAAGCAGGCGCTAAGAAGGCTACAAATTATTAGTTCCATGGCTCTAGCGAGGATAGAAGAAAATGCAAGGAAGTTTTTAGTTCTGTTGCTATAATTGATTACAATTGGAAATACAGAATCCTGTATGAAAAAGACCAAACTTAAGCAACATGAGACAAAAATGGAGGTAATTTATTTGTTAGAAATGAGAAATATTTATAGGGATAGATTTAGGAGTTTTTTGTGAGGATTTTTGGGATGCACCTGAGGTAAGATCTTTCCTATTAGATGACCAATATAGCTGAAAATTAATACCATACTTGTGATGGCCAGATCTGATAAGATTCTTTTTTGATGAGACCGACCTTCTTAAATATTTTTTGTCTCATAAGATAGCTTATCATCCTTCAAAGAAGGTTGATTACTCCAAAGAGATGATTGTCATTCTATCCTAGAATTGGATATCTCCAACGTAGATTTTTCAAACTCATTAGACTGTGATATCTAATTTTGATCTTGAGTAATTTTGGTCATTTTATTTGAATCACCCAACAATGCCCCCTCAAGATTTTGCCTAGAGGGCACATACATATGAAGAAATCTACTATGCACTCTATTGATAACAGTTATCATATCAACATCTTCAATGGAGTATTCAATACCCTGATGATATAAAACATGGTAAGGAACAGCCCATAAGGTGTCAAGTTTGTGAATTATTCCTCCTGACCCATGGTGATATAAGAGTACAATTTCCATAACTTAATATTCTGAAAGCGTAGGTATACTAGCGTTGGTTCTTGTCCCCTCTTTTAAGGTGGTAGCATCAAGGGAACTTGGAGCTAAAGCTTGTACTTGGATGATTTCACCATATAGCCTCCTCATAGCTAAATCAGTAGTTTGCGGGGTAGCCTTATCAAGTATAGGTTGTACACTCGTGGGGAGGATAGTATCCCGAACTCATAAAGCTTCAAAAGGAGATATTTCAATTATATGATGGTAGCTAACCCTTTAAGCGAACATCGCACTAGGCAATTAGAGATTCCATTTACTAGGGTCAATGGAAGCCATCTTTTAAGAATGGCTACAAGGGTACCATTTGCTCATTTGACTGCACCTTTAGTAGAAGGATTGTATGAGGATGTAAATGAATGATAGGCACCCATTGATTTAATAAGCTTGGATACCACCTGAGAAATGAAGTTGATCCCATTACCTGATAATAGGACTTTCAGGCTACCATGCCTGGTGAAAACTTGCTTAAAAAGAAAGGACGCAGTAGACTTAGTGGTGTCCGTGGAGACTGAGATAGCTTCAATCCATTTGGTAAAATGGTTGATAGCTAATAGGATATATTGATGTCCATAAGTGGCAGTAGGGAGAGGGCCCACCACATTGATACTCATAGTAGAGAAAGGGTTGGAAGGTCCCACAATTTTGTGTTGGAACATCAGATTTCCACCACGGTGTTGTTGGCAAGTGAGACAAGTCTTCAACACATCGTGTACAGATTCCAGCATGTTATCCCAGTAACAATAATTTTCCAACCACTGTAAGGTCTTATTGACAGCTCCATGAACTAAAGTTTGATGAGCCTCCATAATAGTATCAGTCCTCGCAGAGGTCTTAATAAAGGGCAACCATTTAGATCTTAACTTCTTGTATAAAGAACCTTCTTTAATCTGATTATCTTCAGTTAAGGATTGTAGCTTCAATATAAAATCCTTAGATTCCTGGTACCAGAGCTCAGGTCTACCAATCAAGTGATAGATGCGATCCTCCCCAGCTGATAATAATGTTAGCATAGGAAATCAAGAAAGTCCATCAGCGTTTTAATGAATAGCTCTAGCGCAATGTTGAATTGTTAAGTAATAATTCTAGAGCTTCAACGCCCATCTAGCTAAGCGCCCATCAGGATCCTTCATTTGTTGCAACCACTTCAAGAAAGCGTGATCCGTAATGATAGTGAAATGCTTTCCATAGAGGTAAGGGCGGAAATGCTTGATGGAGGACAAACCTGAAAGGCATTCTCTCTCACATACGCTGTAATGGAGTTCAGCCTTAGAAAGGTTTTTAATATAGTATGAGATGAGGTGATCTTTCAGGTTGGTATCATGTTAATCCAGAATGGCTTTAGTAGCAATATCACTGGCATCAGTAAATAAAATAAAAGGTTTTGGAAAAATCAGGATGGGCTAAGATTGGTGCACTCACTAAGGCTTGGAGCAACATATTAAAAGCTTGCTGCTGCAATTCTTCCCATACAAAAGGGACTTTGGGACCATCTAGTACTAAAAAAAAGGGACTTTCTTGTGCAAAAGGTAAACTAAAGGCTTTGCAATTTCCGCAAAATGGGGATTAAATATTGTTAATAACCAACCATCCCTAAAAACACTTGGATATTGTGCAAGATTTTAGGAACAGGCATGTTCAAAATAGCTTGTATCTTATTGGATAAGGATAAAATTCCTCGCAATTAGATTTATGACCTAAGAATTCCATCTCAGTCTTAAAAAGCCCACTTGGATGGTTTTAGCTTTTAGCGAAGCATGACACATCTGACCAAATACTTCCTTTAAATGAGCCAAATGCTTGTTGAAAGAGCGAGAAAACACAGTAATATTGTTTAAGTATACCAAAACAAAAGAAAGTTTAAATTCCTAAGCAAGCCATCCATAGCTCTTTGAAAAGTAGCAGGGGAATTACAAAGCCCCTGCAGCATATGAGTGGGCTCAAAATAACCCCTCACTAGAGATTAAAGCATATTTTTTTATGATCTTCTGGAGCCAGGTCAATTTTCCAATAACCACTTGCAAGGTCCATAGCTGAGAAGTATCGTGACCCAGACAATAGTCTCAATGAATCATCAATGCGAGGTAGAGGATAAAATCCTTTTGTGTAACAGCATAGAGCCGACATTAGTCCATGACCACTCTATGACCCTATCCTTTTTCTGAATGAGTAGTAAATGAAAAGCCCATAGACTCTTAGAAGGCGTTAACAGCCCCACATCGAGGAGTTGTTTTAATTCCACTGAGACCTGAGCCTCCTCAACTTTAGATTTGTGATATGGCTGATCTTGAATAGGGGGAGTATCCCCAGTTTTTACCTGATGCTGCACATCTTTCATTAGCCCAAAATCTCCAGGACCTTTGGCAAATATATCCGCATATTCTTCAATCAGAGCCTCAGCTATATGCTGTTGTTCTGGAATAAGTGAACCCCCAAATTTGACGTCAGTTCTAGCAACACAAGGGAGATCTTCCAGCCCAAATTCACATATATCTCCACATCCTGAGACGGATAAGATTTCACTCACAGGAGTAGGCTGCACATAAGTGATGGGGTTATTGCAATTCAATCACATAGGTTTAGAAGTGGGATTAGCTAGTGGAACTAATCCAGTCCCATCATAGGCAGGATCAAGGATACCAGGGCAGGGTAAAGCCTCCAAATGAGAGGGATTTTGGTTACCAAAGATCTCTAACACATGATCAGTGGGTACAAATACTTGTACTCCCATATCAATTATGACTTGAGTAATTGAGGAATTGTAATTGGTGAGTTAGAATATAAAAGCATTGCCTCAGAGGCACAGCTGATTTAGGAGGAAGTATAGTGATTGGTCCCATGTTTAAGTACTCAAGGCGAGAGATAGAAGTGGGGTATTCCAATAAGCAAACATGTCGTTTGAGTTTACCTTTGCTATTGGGAACATCTTGCAATTTCAAAGATACTTGGTACCCAAGAAAAGAAAGGTAATTGTCCTTAAGACTGATTATCACTTAGAAATTAATGAGATGTTTGGTTCCAAAGACAGGTAATACCAGTTGTTGTCCAACACTACTGCAGGGGCTAACACAACCAACTTTCCAAAGCGCATTGGAGGAGAGGAATAAGCTCCTATAGATTTGATGTAGGAAGGACCAGAAGTTCCATAGTCTTGAGAATGGTTTAATTCTGGCGCCAATTTAATTTTTTCATAAGCCTGGACAGGATTACATTTAATGGCTGATCTTGTATCAATAATAGCCAACACTTTCATCTTATACACGATGACTTCCACATGGGCCACATCAGTGCCAATGCTTGGTATTGAAACACTGAGGGATTAATCAAATGAATTGAAACAGAAGCATAAGCAGAAATAGTAACTTTGTTGGCTATTCATCTGGGATATCAAGCTCACCAGGAGCGGATATCACATAACAGTTTGTAGAAGAGTTAAAAGATTTTTGGAGACACAAGAGGTAGGTCAGCACAGGGAGCCTCTTGCCCTATTCTGACTCCTCTTTTTTCAACTCCTCCTCTTCTTTTTTCCAATATTGAGATTCCACATGACCCATGAGACCACAATAAGTGCACGGCTCCTTCTTCGGTTTAGGTTTGGGTCTAGGTGGCATCATATTGTTATAAGAATGACGGTTAATAGTGGAGATCAGATGTACCACACCATTAGAAATCTCCATGGGCGCTTCTTTGATGTCAATAATGGATCTGAAATTTCATTTAAGTAATTTTAAATGTAGTAGCAATTGAGTGCGAGAAGCAAATACACTCATTACAGCTGATATAGCATCATCTACTGTAATCTGGACGCAAGTAGCAAGAGTCTGGGCCTTATGGTAGAATCTTTTAGCGAAATCTTGGATGGACTCTCCTCGTTTAATTTGAATACTCTTAAAGGCTTGCTTTTGGTTAGAAAGGATTTGATCACTCCCAAGTTCCTTATTAAGGGCGGTCTTCACTTGAGCCCACGTATTGCAAACCTTCAGGTGAGGGACCATGATTTCTTGAGCGAACCAGCTTAGTCAAGAGGTAATATGCCGTACTTTCTGTTAATCTAATTAATTGTCAATCAAACGCTCATAGACAAAGAGATATGAATGGTTGCTATCTTCACCCGGCTCAAATTTATTCTTAAAGGTAGGTTTTAAGATTTTGGGTTCATTACTCAAAACATGTACGCCCAATACCATGACTAGATCAGCTTTGGAGGGTTCAGACTCTGGGATATGAGTTTGAGTGGGAATTTAGTCTAATGTTGCCATAAATGATTGATGTCCTCCTATAAATTATGAACCCAATGAGAAAGATGATCATTTTCAGGCTGTTGATTCAGGTTAAAAATTGCAGTGATCATTTCTTCCTGCTTGTTCTCAAGTACTCTGCATCTAGCAGATAAACATTCAAGAAAGCGTTTAACCTTGCAAACTGGGTTTCTTGCATAGTTTGGTTAGCATCTCATAGATGATGAGCATTATCCACGCCATCCAATAAGTAGGTTGAAGAGTAATATGGGTCGGTCAGAAGGCCTTCCAATGATATGAAACATCCTTGTGCTATGGCTCAGATTTGGGTTTCTAAATCCTGTACTCTCCATACTAATAGAATTGAAAGTTCTGAATCGTACATTGGAAGTGAGGAGCTGAGGGGACCAGGAGGTCCAGGGGGTCCTTGCGACCCATATTGACCTGCTGTCCCTGGTAGGCCTTGTTGATCCACAAGACCAGGAGAACCACGTTCACCAGGAGGTTCCAGGGTTATTGAAGGGGAACTAGGTGGTCTAAGCGGTCCAGGAGTTCCAACAGGGCCGGGTCCACCTTCTCTGATAGTATCCACAATTTGAATAAGTTGGTAAAGTTGCTTGTCAAGATCAACAAAGTACTCCTCATGTTGAGCCTGTAATTGTCCAAGTTGTCTCGTAATTTCATCCTCAAGTGTAATGATATGTTGGTGAATAGGGTTAGCAACTTTGCTAACCTGCTGAGATACTTCTTGGCCGATGTACCCCACAACTCCATTATCATTTCTCACCAACTGGTTATGTAGATTGTTGATTTCTCTTCTATTATTGAGTGTGGCTTCCCAATTATCCCAACCAAAGTTAGAAGCCATCTCATAAAACGAGGATCACTGAGAATGAAATAGCTGCACCAGGGTCAACTGACGTTAGATCTCAAGGTAATGCACACAAAAATATGAATTACATGGTGAATAGCGGGATTACATAATTCCTGAGGTACTGTTCAGTTCTAGCCAAACCAACTTCAGTAGGTTGTTAACTGCTCTGTTGTATAAGTTCATCATATTTTTATCAACTTTGGATGCTCAGTCTCGATTAAGATGAGCATCAGGCTGGATATCCCCAATTATCAAGCTTTTTACCATTTCTTCTACATTCACGGCTTGAAACTGATATTTATTTTAGTCAGGGCCCTCGATGTCCAAGTCCATAGAAGCTTGAAATTGCATATTATTTGTATCAGTGGAAGGCATCTCTTGCCTGAAGTGTACCCATTGGGTGATACTCAATGATTCCTCAGAGGAGGGGCTTTCTTCGCTAGACATATTCATTGTTTTAAAAGTATGTTTTCACCAGGTAGCCTCGGAAGCAGATTTGGAAGAAAGCACCAGTATTGGAATTTGTGAAAAATTCACGTTAAGCAGGAGCTACAAAGTCTACAATATTATTAGTTCCATGTCTCTATAACAGAAAGACGAAAGTGCAACGAAATTATTAGTTCTGTTACTATAATTGATTCCAATTGGAAATATAGAATCATTAATTAGAAGGATTAAAATTGGCCTATGTGAGGCAAAAATAGAGGTACTTTATTTGTTAGATATAAGAAATAATTAGAGGGGTAGATTTAGTAGTTGTTTGTGAGGATTTTTGGGATGCATCTGAGGTAAGATCTTTCCTATTAGACGACCAATATTGCTGATCATTATTATCATGCTTGTGATGACCAGATCTGATAGGATTCTTATTTGATGAGACCAACCTTCTTATATGATTTTTTGCCTCATTAGATAGCATAGCAACATCCTTCAGAGATGTTTGATAGCTCTGAAGGGTTGATTGTCGGTCTTTCCTAGAATCAGATATGTCTGACGTGAATTTTGCAATCTCATTAGACTGAGATAATTAATATTAATCTTGAGTAATTTTGGTCATTGTAATTGAATCCCCAACACAAGGCCATCAAGCAAGTACTGCTTGTTCAAGCAGCGCAGCCAAATTCACATCCCCTAAAGTGTTCAAGCGTGCAATATAATGGTGATAGGGCCCACCTCTTGTCCCTTGATGAAGTGGCGTGTTAAGTGTTGGGAGTTCTGATGGAGCTTGTTGAATCTTGGCGATTTGGTAAGTACCCGCTAAAGGGTTTTCTATACAGGGTTTCCCCCATTGAACAATTAAAACAGTTGATATGATGATCGCCGGTTCCTCAATACACCTTTAACCACTTAGATTTTATAATAAACACGGGATCAATTTCCTAATAACTTCTTTTATTAAAAGAATATATCTACAGCGGATCCTTCCTTCATCTGCACTCTTCCTCTCTCTTTTTTCTTTACCTAATCCAAGACAAGACCTCCAGTCCCCTCGTTTCACTGATATCCCAGTGGCCTCTGCCAGTACTAACTCTTCCGCTAAGTTTATTTATGTCACCATCTTTTCATTGTTTTTGGCATATTATTCTTTAATTATCTATCACCTTTCTTATGAGGCGATCCAAAACCCTTTTGTTGAATGTCGACATCACCTCATTGCCTTATTTTGAAGGCAACCCGATAAGACCTATTATGACCCATTAGTGCCTTATCCTAAATCGACCAATCACTTATAGTTCTGAATCATCCTCAGCGAATTTTCTCCACTGATCTGCATGGCCTTGATAGTGGCTTGTCATCCAGTCATATAAATTCTCAACAGAGCTCAAATTGTTATCAACTTTGAATGAAACCATGGATTCTTCAGAGGAGCAAAAATACTTGGCACTATTGGACGCGTTGGACAGCAAGGCAAAAATGAGCCTACACCCTCTTGCAAAAAATTTGTATCAGGGATAATCGCCTCCTTCATTATTTATTATAGTTTTGTCCATGGTTGCCACACCATCATTGAAGCCACAACTCTTATATCATTTATTCCAACAATATGGAATGTTCACGAATTTTGATGACCCTATTAAGGACTTCCATTAACTTTCAGAGTCTCTCCAACTAACAGCGGACATTGCCATTGCTGCGTGTTGAGCTTCTTTAAACCAATTACCTGAATCACATATGACATGGCACAATGGACCCCAAAATCTGAAGGGGGCATACAAGCTAGCCAAGAAAATTTGAGGACCGCCTTAAAATATAGCCTACTAAAAAACAGCCACTGTAAAGCCGCACATCCATTACATTAAATAGTCCCTCCACACTCAAAAACAGGGTGCTCATGATATTCAACAATGATGTAAAAATGGATGATGAACTGGAAAAAGGTCTAATATAGGTAGTCTATCTGACACCCTATCAGCAGAAGATATCAGCAAGAAGCTCATTATACGCTGAAGGTATTGGCCCTCGCCCCATACGTCCCCTCAAAGATTCAGGAAGAAGAAGCACACCCTCTGACGTTATGCAACATGAACAGCCCGTTCCCTGTCACATGGTTTATCCACTCCACAGCTGGAGGTCCTGGGGGATTTTATTGATTCAGGGCAAACCACTCAGACTCATGAACTTGGTCAGGGATGCATCAGACAGAGTCCCAGGCACCATAAAATTCCAGTGGATCCAGATGCCTCTGAACTGTCCCCTATCAGATGGAAACGATGGAGCAAATCAAGGAGAGTCACCAGAATAATCCCTTTGATGAAGACCTTAACAACATACGTCTCCTGAAGGATTTTTTGGACCCCACGTCAGCCTCACTCTCATATGCTCATGTGGTAGCGATAGCTTCCCAATTTCTAAATTAATCACCGCAGCATTCCATAATTGCAGCCACCACCGCAGAATTAAGCGCGTTGATCAGCTTCATTAAATATAAATGTCCTTATTTCCTGTTTGTCATTAACATTATAGTGGGCTCCAGAAGGGCAGTGATAAGCGTACTAGTGGACACAGGAGTATCAGAAAACTTTATTGACCTCAATATGGCACAGGCATTAGACTTGGTATTACCACAGGGGAGCCCACAGTGGAGGTTCTAAGGTGCCAATGGTCACCCTGCCTCTCTACAAGCCACTACAATTCTTAGCTAATGGGCACCAGTTTCTCGCTAGGTTCTCACTGATTCCAGACCTACTCTACCCCATGATTCTGGGGGTAGGATGGTGGCGCCAACAGGCAGTTATGATTAATATCAAGCTAAATATGCTCACTTTCTCAACATACTATCACTCTGAAAAACTCCCCTACTCCACACATTGGCGACAGAAAACGCCCTGGCAGCCATGGTGGAATACTCCACCTTAGGTGCAGTCGCTGACCTCCCCATGATGCCTGAAATACTGGAACCGTACAAAAAATATTTGACATGGACAAAATGAAACAATTGCACCACACTCCATGTTTGACATTAAATTTTCACCTAAAGGTGGATCTCATTAAGATAATCGCATCTATACCCATATACAGCGCCTAGGATCAAGAACTAAAGATTTGAATTTATGAAAATGATGGCCAAAGGAAGGCTAATTTAAAAAAAACTTCGCCAGTGTCATCCTTTATGGTGTTTGCCCAAAAAACAAATAAAATTTTGTGACCATGTGTGGATTACGGCCACTCAAACAATGTTATGGTACAGTACCCATTTTCCCTCCAACTGGAGGACACAATCTCCCAAGTAATTGCCAGGTTAAAAGTACTTTCAACTATGATTTTAAAAAGGCCTTCCACTAAGTCCAAGTAAAGGAGGGGCAATAATGAAATATGGCGATTTGCACCCACCACAGCATATACCAGTATAGCTCATGCCATTTGGGTTGAAAAGCGGCCCTATTTTCCAGAGGGTTATTGATCATGTGTTGGGCGACCTCATCTTTACATGCGCTGTGGCATATATTTATGACATTCTTGTCCATTCCCCTACCTCTGAGCAACATGAGAAGGATCTGGTGGCAGTGGCTCCGCCTTGCAACGTGCAGGTCTGAGCGAAAAGCAATTAAAAATGCTACTTTTTAAAAGACGAGGTGCAGTTTCTGGGAATATATGGTGCTTAAAGTTGTGCATTATATCGCTCCCTCCAAGCTGGAAGTGATACAGACATGGGCAATGCCCACTACCCATAAGCAGCTCTGCAGCTTTTTTGGATCTTTCTCTTTTCTGAAGAAATTCTCGCCAGTGATTTTGGAACTATCTTCCCATCTCTAACCACTGACAGGAAATAATGTATCATTCACGTGGATGGAGGAGTGACAATGGACCTTGGAGGTTGTTAAAAAAGTCTTCACCTCAGCAAAAGATTTAAGACATGTCAATGAAAATAACCTTTAATTGTAGCTTGCAAAGCCTCCAACACAGTTGTGGGAGCAGTATTGATACGGGAGCATGATGGCCATGAACACCCAGTATCATACTTCTAGGAAATTTATAGGCGCCAAATGGTCATGGGCAATTTACAATAAAGAGCTGGCTGCGGTAGCATGGGTGATGATGCACTGGCAGTATTTGCTGCAGGGAGAAAAGCACACAATGACAGAGTACATGGATCACAAATCATTTATTTATTTACATAAGCCGCAGAAGTAAGTGCACAGATAAACCAAAACCCACTGAGACCTTCTCAAGCTCAACTTCTAATATGAGACCATTAAGGGGCTATTAACATATTGCTGGACATACTCTGTAAAAGCCTAGAAATCAAGACAGCCCTGTGGAAGAGGCCAAATGTTTTAAGTGATTTCCATGATCAAGTACTGTTTGATCCATTAGCAGAGCCTACAATCATTACTTCATATGAAATCCCTGCAACAACCTCAATCTACCCCCAAAGACCACACTTTAGCCCTAAAACAATTCCATGGGGCCCACGTGAAAAACAATACTGAACCAAACCCACCAAACAGCACTGATGGGTCCCTCCTGGACGCAGTACTGAGCACAAGCAGATATTATTAAAGAACAAGCAATTGGGGATTAAATACAGTTAGGGAAAAATTTCAATTTTTACTCTAAAAAGAATAGGGTAATTTAATTTTGAGATCACATATGGATGCCTAAAAGTTTATGGGCTCAAGTAATAAATGAACATCATGACCTCTGATAAATGGGACACTCGGAGTTAATAAGACTACTAACTTAATAAAGAGATTTACAGCTTTTTGGACTGACAAAGGATGTGCCAACATGGATAGAATGCTGCATGTCCTGTGCACAATCAAAATCTGATAGAACCAGAAAAATAGCCTCTACATCCCCTGAAACAAGAAGCAGACCACGGACATTAATATCAGTCAACTTCATTGCCATTTTATCCACTTCAAATGGGCTTGACGTGATTATGGTAATCGTTTACAGTTTCACCAAATACATTATTTTCATCTCATTCTTAACTACAACCATGGTTGAAGACACGAAATGATTATTTGTGACCCATGCCTCTACCCTGTTTGAGGCCCTTAAGAGATAATTAGTGAATGGTATTACAGTTCACGTTGAGATTTTTAAAGACCCTTTGAGAAATAATTTCACATCAAACCCTCACAATCATCAGCTTATCACCCCCAGTCCAATGGACAGAAAGAGCTAACTAACCATTCCCTAGAGCTATCTCCAGTGTTACGCCTCAGCTACTCAAAATACTTATGCTGAAGATCTAGCCTTAGCCCAATTCTTGTATATTAATTCACTGCACGCCTCTACTGGAATGCCACCGCTGTATGCCAATTTAGCTACAATCCAGTGATTTCGATTAGCCCCAAGGTCAAAAAAATACTCCCAAGGCAGATGGCTTCATAACCCACATCTGGAAAAATACCTGCAGGTGCAGAGGTAATGAAAAAACTCTCAGGATTCAAATTTTTTTCCAACCAAAAACAGAGAGCAGCGCTCAAATACCAGTTGGGCGACCTGGTGATGGTGGACACGAAAATCTTAGCCTTAAGATACCCTGTTGCAGACTGGCCTGAAAAAGAGCAGTAACATTCCTCCTCGGTAAAGTCTTAAATAATGGGTCATTTTTTGTTGCTTTGCCCCACACTAGAAAATCTATAATGTTTATGCATCAGCGCTGTCACTGTTCAAAAGGAACCGCCCTTCAGAGACTGAACCCTTGTAGGTGTAAGAAATGCCAGAATTTGAGGTGGAGAGATATTGGGTTGGAGAAATTATAAACAAGGGATGCGGTACTTGGTAGCGTGGAAAGGGTACCCCACCTAAGACAACAGTTAGATTTAGTCTCACAATTCTACCAATTTTCAGATTCTATCCACCAAGTTTCATGCTTAAAATCTATTGCCCACAGCCAGCTGTTATAAAACCCCAGACCTCACAGCCATTAAGCTGTCCTTACCTCACAAAAAAGATGCTCTAATACAGGCCCTGGAGGATTGAGTAGACCCTGTCGTTTTAGGACTTTGAAGTGTAAAATAATGGCTTCCCCAATAAAATTAAATTGGTTGATTAAACCCTTTCTATAATAAGGGATAACGTCACTATTCCCTATGGTTAGAAAATTGTCAGATTTAGGGAACACCCACAATGAGTGGTAGGTTTCTTCCAAGGTCCCTTGACTCAATAGTACAATAAATCAAAGAATTAAGGGGGATTATTTTGCCAGGAAATTCAACTTGGCTAAAGTTTATGTAATATAAATCTCAACTATCTATAATGAAATCTCAGCATAAGTGGGCGGATTTAGACCAAAGTACCAACAGGAATATCATTCCTGCAATTATCATGACAATGATCCTGCCAAAGGGAATGGAATTTGTTAGGAAAATTGAAAGTTATGCTGACATTCTGTAACCCCAATGGAAGCAAACAAAATTTCAACAAGAACCAAAAATTGAGCCACCTGCAATGTGCAAGCCGAGCCATGACGCAAATAGTCCCAGTTTTTAGGAAAATTCGCGCGTCCATTTGTAAAAAATGTTCCCAAATTCTCGCCCCTCATTTCCCTTCAATTATAAGAACCCAATGCTCTTCTGATGACTGAGTAATGGGTTAATTTGTACTGTCCTTAATAAACTTTTAATTTCGTCAAATTTTTTTGAACAACTTGTAAGTTTCATTTACTCTAATGATCCATAAGGAACCACATGGACTAATGGTGGGTCCACACTCATTTGTATCAGTAATGATTTTGGACGTCACATTGGTTATCCCAGCTATTGGCTCTCTCAGCGCGAAAACCTTCAGGAGCTGTACCCTATAGATTTCACAAGATTCACCAATCCAGAAAAACGATCAGTCAGAATCTCAAAGTGAACGGAATGACCAAATGCTTAACTATATCTTTCTAAACTACTAAGAAATGGAAATAATGATTTGGAACTCACATCTTTGGGATATCTTCTGGAATAAACCAAAAAAAACAATTGCCACTCCTCAAAATCAAGTACTTTCTCTTAAGTATCAGAATTACGGCTAAAAAAACTCAAGGAGGGCTAAAATCTCATTACTATATCCAATTTGACCCACTCTTAGAGGAAATGGGAACGAAGATTCATTGGACGATACTTTAAGCAAAATAACTGGGAATGAACCTGACAATGCCCTTGTTGCTGTACGTTATCAGATGCATATTCAGCCTAGTTGGGAATCCCACCATAATGAAAAACACCATTGGACAGGAACAATCTCCTACTGACAACCTTAGCATTTTGATTCCCATATTTGAAGCGTAGTCAAGGTTACTTCCAGTCATCAATTTACTGGTCAGAGCAGAAATGATTTTCATAGACTAGTACTATCCACACTTGTCCTGTGTCTTTATTTGCATATCATCAGAATAGCGATGCCTTGCAGACTATGGGTTCTTTTGTGGGTACTGGAGTACCCCCAATGGAATCCAGTCTTTCTCTAGCACGTCATTTGTTTTTAATAGATACACAGAGTCCATTTTAGGGTGGTGATAAAAGTAAAGCTTGCTATGATGGATAAATACCTTAAAAGAGCCTGAAGGGGTGATAGCCAGTTAAGCCTTAATATTGCAAGCGTATAATTTCTTAAAATTTAGCACTAATTAAGTACAGTACATCAAAATTTAGATGAGATATCATGGCTGCCAACTTTTCTGGTTCTAAAGAGTGAAGCAGACTAATTATATGATAAACTTTTTGTTATTATCAAAAATGAACCACCAGAAAATCAGTGACATTGATCAAGACGAGGAAAAAAGACAAACAATGTTAAAGTTCAATTGTTTGAAACCAGTCAGGAAAACCCTGACTGGTCCAAAGCAATCCAAATGCACTGCAACTATTAATGCAGCCCATAAATTAACTGGACATGGAGGCCTACAAAAAACCTCAGAATAGGTTAATGTGAGTACTACTGGTAATCTCTTAATTTTTTATTTTACGATTTTTCCTTGTTGCTTTATTTGTCACGCCCACAAGCCCTATAAGAAGGTAACCACTTATTAGATAATAAGACCTGGGTTCCCTTGGCACAAAATATCCATTGGCATGATAGGGCCTTTGATTATGAGTATCAAAGGAAACTGATACATAATTATGGCTATCAACCATATGACTTGTTGGTTAGATAGAGTGCTCTAACATAATTGTTGTCATCAGTACTGCCAAGCCTATAATGATGCAATTATCTATTGGCGTGTTTACCCTAAAGTCATTTTAGAAGATATTGGAAGCAACTCTACCACATATATCATCCCAAAAGTAAACAAATTAATGTGAATATGAGGAGTTCTTACAACGCCTTACCATCCAGAAACAAATGGGATGATCAAAAGGGTAAATGGTACTCTGACCAAAACTTAGAAGCTTGTGGTGGTAAACCTTACAGCTCATTAACGTAATGGTGGCAACATTTTCTTATTATCTATGCTATCATCCATAATAGGTAAATCTCCCTTTAAATTAATTTATAAGCGTCAGGCTTGTTTGCCCCCAATTTAAATTCCGCTCCTGAACTTAGTCCAGAAATGATGCCCTTACATTATTTTGAAAGCTTGACAGAAGTTTTATTTGATCTAGAGTCCTCTTCCTCTGACAATACTCTCAAATAAAAATTTAAGGATAAAAATTATGAAAATAAAAAGCAATCTACTCTTCTACTTTTTATACTGGCAATAGAGTCTATTATTGTAACACCCACAAATTTGGATGATGAAATAAGTTTAGAAAACTCTGGGTTGGATAACTCGATGTCATTATTAAGTCCGCATTGGATGCTTATACTATTAAGGTCTTCACCAAAGGTAGTTAGTTCAATTTATTTAAGGTACGCCGACCAGGGGATGGACAGTACCAATAACAACACAAAAAACGGCAAAACAAACTACTAACCAGGTGGGAAGCAGAAACTGCTTAAACCACCATGGCAGAGGGTGAGGAGGGGTCGGGGGGTTGGTTTTCAGAAAGACCCACCTCGATCAAGGGGTGTTGGTTACAGTACCAGATCAGAGCAGAGAGCCAGGGCGTTGGGGCATCTGCATAATGGGGGCTGAGGTCAGCGTAGTAGGAGTTTTCCACTTCTGCATCAAGATAATGATGGGAAAGTGTTTCAATAAAAGCTGCGAGGAGAACTTCAGCTTCTTTGCGGGCTTCAGGAAGTTGGGTGAAAAGGGAGATACTGTGGCGGGTGATTTTGGCTGAGGGGTTGAATGAAGCAAGCGTTGCGACATTCATAACAGCGATTTCAGCATCATCAAATAGTTTCGAGATGAATCTGCAGGGAGATTCAGGGAAGTCGGGGGGGAAGAAGATGGTGGGCAGGCCATGCTGGAGCTGAGCCACTGACTGGGCCACCGCGGTGCATAGTTTTGGGCAATGAGGAGAGGCCACCGCAACTAAGGCGAGCTGGTGGTCACTTTGGAAGGGGGCTGTATTGGGTAGAGGAGAAAAATGGCGAGGGGTAGGGGTTTCATCAAAGTCAGGAAGGAAAAATTCTGCCCAATCATAATCGCCATGGCAGAGAGGTTGACCTGTATGTTTACTAATGAGGACATCACCTGATTCGTCAGTTTCAGCCTATATATCCCATGGATTTTGGTTCACTGGAATAGTGGCGTTTGAATTTGGGTGGGTGGGATTGAGCGAATGGGCAGCTTCTTGGGAGCGAATGTTGGTCTAAGCATTGCTCTAATTGGCTGGCGTAGATTTAGGTGGGAGAGTGAGGATGGAGGTTTTGGGTGAGGCTGATTTTCCATGTGGGCCCACTGAACGAGATTGGAGGGTGGGAGGGGGCAGCAAAACGCCCCATACTGAACCTCCAGAGGGGGGCTCAGAAGCTGCATCAGCGGATTTGGCCTTAGGGCACGCTCTTTTTGCATGGTCGAGGCCAAAGAAGAGGGAACAAATCTGCCTACCATTATTGACCCAAGCCTAAAAGAAATGATCAGGCGCTGCAGCCACACTAGCGCGGGGTGGGATTTGTTGGGCTATGGTAGGGTGGTGTGGTATGATGGTGGCTGTTGCACGAGGAGCAGCAAGGCGTTCTGCACCAGATGGAATGGCAAAGATGAGGTTGGGCTGAGTGCCATAAGCCATGAGCCTCGCAACCAACTGGTCATACAAAATCTGGGGTGGAAGGTGGGATGGGAGATTTGCAAAGGATACCACCAGCGTGGTGTCTGAAGGGAGGCGAGTACGGGTTGTGGGAATGGGGTTTTTTTATAAATTAGAGGAGTTTGTGCTGCCGCTTCAGCATCCTCCTCAGATTAAAACCCAACGTCAAAGTAGCCTTTAAAGGGCGGAAGTCTATAAAGCCAGCTGGCGCAAAAGCTGTAGTGGCTATGTCAATAATTGCCTTATTGGCATATGGGAACAAACACCCATAGTCCACTCTAAGGCAATAGCGAATAGCAGAGCGAGGGAGGGAGGGCGAGAGGATGGGGGCGAGAAGGGTGGACGCGCGCCAGGTGGAGCGCTAAGTCTCGTGGGGGACAAAACGGTTGGAAGCAGTGGGCGGGCTGTTTGAACCCATCTGAACGCGCTTGCCTGCAGGGCGGAAAACGCTAGGTGGGGGTGCACTGCTGCCCCACACTGGGGTGGCAGGCGGCAGAGCCAAGGTCATCAAAGAATAGGTTTGGGCAGATGGCTGTGGATAAATAAACTTAAATTTAAAATCGCTCAAAAGTGACTTTGAGCGGTTAAAGAAGAATATTAATGGTAGTTAGTGAATAATATGCATTCTAAGTTCTTAGAAGCATTAAGTTAAGTAGTCAGATGAAAAAAATAAAAATGAAAATGACACCCTCTTATATATTTTAGCTTTAAAATTATATAAATTGATATTTGTTAATTTTTGGGTCATCACCTTTTGTATGTTTTATGTGTTTTGTGCTTATTTTTCTTTTCTCTGTTGTTAAACGCGAATATTGTTAGAGCTATCATTGTTCTCAGAAATTTTCACCTAATTTTTCTGTTGACATTTTGGAGGAGAAGATGATGCACAAATGGCCTCTTTTTTAGCACTAGTGGTACTCAACCCAAGTGGGGGAGCTGCCACATATCTTTATTTGCAAAAGTTCCAAATAAAAGGATTATTAAAAAATGAAAAATCCTATTATAGCCCCTAAGTTATCAGCCTAGGATTCCATATCAGAAGGTGAGGATGCCTTGGGGAAACGTTTGTTCAGCACCTGCTTTAGCTGGCAGACCATGGCGGACAGCATAGGGGTTGGGGCATCAGCGATATGTGTCATAAGGAGGTATAGTTATGGGTTTTCTTCATAATGAGGCTGGGTGGTGTCCATTGCCTCAACATATTAAGCAAGTTGATGCTCAGCGAAAAGTGATGAGAGTAGGCACACAAGTGAATTACTTGATGCACTGGCAGGTTTGGGGATAATTGGGAATGTTAAAGAGAGGTTTTTGATGCATCAATGCAGGCACAGCTTGCACCTTTAAATGATCTCATAAATTTTGTATGTAGCATCCTCATCAAAAATCATGGGGGAAATATGGGATGGGAATACCCTCAACAAGGCGTTCCATCACGCCATAAAAATGTAGGCAGAGGAGGGTGTTAGGAGGGGCAGCTTCTGTCTCTACCGCCATTTTGTTACCATTTATATATGCAGGAAACCGTTTTTAGCTCTAAAATGGCGGGGATGTGAATTGGGAGGATTTATAAAAAATTTCTCCAAGGAATAATTGGGCTAACATCATACAGCTGATCTGTATCATCAATCCATTTGAGCACTTTGAATGGATTTAAATTGGCTAATGCTGGGACAGCCACTGGAGTCGGTGCAGTGGCAGATCCTGATTGGCTGCAAACAGTTGACCGCGGCAGCTCAGCCAAAACTGTCTCAGCAATCAGCTCAGGATTCAGTAATTCCAACAAATTTTTAAAAAAACTTACATTTTGATTATCTGCTGCTTTGGAAGCAGCGCCAGAATTAACTGATGTTATGGTGGAAGAATTGCACCCTATTTAAAAAATTTGGCCAAGGCAGCAGCTGGCCCAATACCAGAAGGAGGAGCGTCAAAAGTGGTGGAGGAAGAAGACATGGGGCACTTGCTTTAAATAATCCATTTTGAAGCACAAGGGGCATATGGCGTGGCCATCTTTGACATGCGCTCAAAAAGGATGATCAGGTCCAGTCTGATCACAGTTTGGGGGGAATTGCGAGGTGGGTGTCATGATGGAAAGGGTGGATCTTCGTGAAGGCGCAAGGCCCTGCCAACTGGCCTGCCTCATTAGGAACCACAAACTGCAGGACAGGGCCTGCGCCATAAATAACCAAACCTTCCGTCAGCTCATGGTGAAGGCATTCAGGAGAGAGAAACGATGGCAACCTGGAAAACTGACCATCATGTGGCCTCATCTGGGAGATGCTTGTAAACAGTGGGAATTGGGATTTATGGGAATAATTGAAGCTTAGATGCTGCTGCCGCATCAGCCTCAGATCAAAATCTGAGGTCAAAATAGACCTTTATTGGGCGAAAATTAATGTATCTGGTGGGTTTAAAAACTGCCGTAGCCATCTCAATGATGGCTAAACTCACATATGGGAAAAGATTCCCATATTTGACCCAGAGGCGAAAATGAAGGTTACTCCCAGGTAGCATCAAAGGGCTCTGGAGCATTGCTATGAGCATGCAAGATGGTGGGCTAAGTCCCAAGGTGAGACGTAACGCACAGTGGCATTGGGAAGTCTAGCAGAGTCATCCCAGTTGCAATTTGGCAGTGGCCAAAGAATTTAGAAGATGGCGCACCACCACCCCAAACCAGGGCAGCAGCCGTCAATGGCATTGAGATTTGGATTTAAAAAAGCAATTTGAGCAGCTGGTTATTTTTTTTTTAAAAAAAAACTCAAAATTCGGCTTTGATTTAATTGATCAAAGCAAAAGAAAGGTTTCACAAATGACCTCTTTGCCATCTCAATAAAGTTGTATAGGTCATCATAAGGTGCTGTGACTGATTTTTGGCCACAAAGGAGCTCACATGAATAGACTTGTTGGAAGAAAATAATCTTGTTAAGGCAAGTGATGCGTTGGTATCTTAACCAAAATATGCTTTTCATCATGTTCTGATACTAGAGTATTGTTAGTCAGGCAATTTGTTGTTAGATTCTGGTGGTTGACTCAAAAATTAAATCTTTGACAACCAACAGATTGTTACAATTATCCTTCTAATGCTCAAGCTAATAATCTAATTAAAGCCTATTGCAGAAACATGGCTAAGACCAATCATTAGCTGTTAATGTAATTATATCATCAAAAGCTTGGGCCTAGTACACTCGCACATCTAGGCCAATTATCCCTGCAACTACATGGCTTGGGATGATTAACTCAACGTCAATTCAATCCATTTATTCTATCGAAATTTTGGGTCAAATACATTTGCACAGTTGAGCTGATTAGAGCTGCACCAAAATTTGGCAAATAGTACTAACTAATAGGGACCAATATCAAATATCTAAATGAAAAATCATTTTGGATTGATTTGAAGAAAATTTTTACAAGTTTTTATGAACAAATAAGACGAAAAAACTTAATCCTTTTACCACATTATGGCAAATTTTGTATATTGGTACGCATAATTGCCATGCTAGCTCTTGCACATGGACCGCCCAAATGGGAGTACCTAGTACTATTGTAAGGGTCAGTTGACATTCCAATTAGGAATTGTTTTCACCAGCTGTATGTTAAAGACATATTTTGAGCTGGTCCTAAAATAATTTCACCACCTATGGCGAAATTTATATGTCAACTGTGTAATTGGCACAATAGCACTTGCACATGGACTGCCCAAATGGGAGTACCTAATGCTATCAAAAGCCTGCTGACGTCCTATTTAATGGTACATCATATATAAATCAATGCCAAAATATCCAAGAATTTGTAGTTTGTCAGCAGTATGACAAAATCATTTTGAGATGATCATAGAACAATTTTGCATTATTGTGTTGCAATTTTTGTCCCTGAAGGCCTCCTAAGTATGAGAGCACTTTGCCACTTAAACCTTGCAATAGGTCTCAGTCATATTAGTTTTGGGGCCAAACTGAGGTGGAAAATAGTATGTTAATATTTTGTTCTTGAACGTGGCCAGGAGTTGCCCTAGTGGTATAAATACCGGCGCCTGGCCTAATGTTAAATAATCAAATATTCTAGTTTAATAAAGAACTATTTTTTTATAATCTTTCTGATTTTTATCTTAAGTCACTTTATGAGAGTGTTAGCAAGCTAGATCCTCAGAAGCAACAGCTTGTACCTTTGCCTGCCTTGGGATAAGTTCCCAAATACAAAGGGAATATCAAGCCCTAAATTGACCAGAAGAGTTGGGGAAATTTGAATATGCCTGGTCAGTTTCTGAACGGTGAGGATACTGTAAGCCACTGGCAATATTAAGGATCTTTTGGCTGAACTTTGTCCCAATTAAGTGCGCAAAATCATAATTATCAAGCGAGAAATCCTTGTATTTTAACAGATGGTGTTCACTCAAAATTGGTGACACTCTCTGATATGGATTCACATAACCAGTTCCTGGCAGATTCGGACAGATGGAAAGTGACAATAAGATGGAAACTAGCTACAAAATAATCTCAAATTAATTTAATGCCAGCTGCCAAGGATCTGATGCAGGTACCTCATACTCCCTGGATCTTATCACAGAGGGGGAGTTCATGCAGGTACAACAAGCCTTATTGATATTACATCTGCATGCATAAAAGCTATGCTGGAAACTCTATATAAGGGTTTTAGGATTGGTATTATGCAAATCAATCCCTCCTTTAGCCTGTTCTACTACCTTAAGGATCAGGTGCTCAAGATGAGATATACTTGAAGTACTGCATTGCAACCATGACATCTTTTGCCAAACGTCTTAAGGACAGCCAAAAAACTAATCAATTCCTGGTTAACTTTGTCTAACTCTCAATTAGGCATACCCAGATAATTATTGCTAGACAAAATCCGGAATTCTCAGAAATAGACCATGTGCAATGGGAAGAACAATCTTCCTGAAGTGCTCTATTGGACAAATTTTTTTACAGCTTTACTGAAGTCTGAAAAGCAATTGTGGATAATACGGACTTGCCAATGAAGCTCTTGGGAGATTAAACACACTCTAGGAGCTACTAATCAAAGAAGTCCTAAAGATAGCAGCAGAAGTTCTTGCTTACCATGGGCTATTGCTTGAACGGTTACAAAACATGAATACCCTCTGTCAAAAACTGGAAACACATTATGGTTCTCTATTATCTCAGTTGGAATGACTCACCTTACATTTCACTTCAGGCTGAAGAGATCACCTGGATTTTAATTTAAAGCATGATGGTTTTTAGAATTATGTTTGGGACAAGCAGGATATTGTGATAAAAAGCATCAAAGACCTTGCAGCTTAACCAGCCATCCTGAATAGGGACGAGAATGATGCCTTGATCAAAGAGGAATTTTTAAATATTATTTTTGTGTCAAGATTGTAGGTTTGATTTACTGAAATTACTCAGCATAGTTGGGACCTAAAAAAAATCAGTAGCTGCAAATTTCCAGGTAGACAATATGGCTGATGATATTAAAAGCATAACGCTTAATCAAGCATTATTCAAAGAGGATTATGACAACCTTAAAAAAGGAGTTGAACCCTTTAAATTGCAAAGCTGCCAGTGCTCACCCAGCCATGACAAAAGAGAAATGGGAAAAAGCTCTTCTATTTGGACAAAAACAATTTGGAAAACCAACTAAGGGTTGAATTCAAGTATCAAAAGCCAGTAGTTCAGAGCAATAACATGAAATTGAATCATCAGAAATTGACACTGATGCAGAAACCAATATTTTGAACATCCGTCATATGCCTATGGTTTTAACATTAATACTGACTCTAAATACTACCAAATGAGAAAGTGGGCCAATTCTAAATGATGAAACACCAAGATGTTCAAGAAGAAGTATAACCCCTATGCCCAAAAAGGGTGAGATGACTTTAAATTTGTGTGAACTTATCTAAGTTCAAAAAGGATGTAATGTTCACTTTCTTCCTCAAGTTATTTGAAAAAGCAATGTGGGGAGCATCTGATCATGAAAAGGATCAGCATTGATCAACTCACTTGATCTCATAGCTTTGACCTTGTTATACCCTATTTGAGTGATAAGGTCTTTTATGGATGCCAAAATTGCAGTGACAAAACATTTTGGATGGCATGTAAAATTAGAAGCCCAAAAAAGGGACACTTTTAATATTAAATTAAGCATAATAAGACTATTAAGGACTATGTGGACAAATTTTTCATGAGGCACAAGTCTTTCTTGGGTGCACCACAAAAGATAAAATTACCACTAACATTTCAATGGAGCATGCAGTCATGCCCTACCATGAACTGCACAATGTCATGATACCTGAAACGATGGAATCTTGGAAATCCAAGAGCTTACCAATTACTTGATAAGCTGTTCCCGCAGTTTTGACAACCCTAATCAGCCCAAGTCCAATCCTAAGAAGGTTTAATGAGCTGGCCAATAAAAAAAACATGTAAAATACTACCATTTCAAAATAAATAAAATATAGTAGATAAAAAAAAGAAAAGAAAATATAATAAAATAATATAAAAGTATATTACCTTAAAATATATATATATATCACACTAATTAATACTTCAGTTTGCACCTCTGGATGGGGAGGATCCAACTCCAGATTTGTTGCCAATTAGAGCCAAAGTCAAAGCTATGCACCTGGGCTACTCTATCAGCAATTTGGGCTTAAATTAACAAATGACACTTAATAAAGGCTAATCAGGAATCATAGGGCTTATGTTTGAGTCAAGTGGGGAGATCTCAGATTCTATTGGTTGACTTGAAAATAAACCCTTTGACAATAAGCAGAATGGGCCGATTATCCTCCCTAATGCTTGAGCTGATACTCTAATTAAAGCCTATTGCAGTAACATGACTCAGTTCAATCACACACAATGTCAATTTTCTTAAATTATCAAAAGCTTGGGCCTAGTATACACGCACATTCAGGCCAATTATCCCTGCAACTACATGGCTCAGGCCAATTAACTCATCATCAATTCAATCCAATTACTCTATCAAAAACTCAGGCTGAATACACTAATACAGTTGTACGAATTATCGCTGCACCAAAACTCAGCAACTAGTCCCAACTATTATGACCAATATCAAATATTTAATATGAGAAATTGTGTGGCGTCGACCTGAAGAAAACGTTTACAAGTCCCATTAACAAATAAGATGAAAAACGTAATCCTTTTTCTGCCCTAGGGCAAAGTTTGTATGTTAGTATGCATAATTGGCACAATAGTACTTGCACATGGACTGTCCAAAGGGGAGTACCTAGTACTATTGTAAGGGTCAGTTGACATTCCAATTAGGAATTGTTTTCACCAGCTGTATGTTAAAAACATATTTTGAGCTGGTCCTAAAATAATTTCTCCACCTATGGCGAAATTTATATGTCAATTGTGTAATTGGCACAATAGCACTTGCACATGGACTGCCCAGATGGAGTACCTAATGCTATCAAAAGCCTGCAAACGTCCTACTTAATGGTACATCATATATAAATCAATGCCAAAATCTCCAAGAATTTGTAGTTTGTCAGTAGTATGACAAAATCATTTTGAGATGATCATAGAACAATTTTGCATTATTGTGTTGCAATTTTTGTCCCTGAAGGCCTCCTAAGTATGAGAGCACTTTGCCACCAATAATCCTTGCAATAAGTCTCAGTCATATCAGTTTTGGGGCCAAACTGAGGTGGAAAATAGTATGTTGAGATTGCATGCTCAAATTTTTCCAGGAGATGCCCTAGAGTATAAATACCAGCGCCTTGCCTAATAATAATTATCAAATAATTAAGTCTTAATAAAAGATTTTTTTACGTAAGATTTGTTATATTTCTTTTTTTAAGTCCCTTTTGTTGAGTGTCAGCAAGCTGGATCCTTGGAATCCACAGCTTGTACTTTGCCTGCCTCAGTAGAAGTTCCCGAATATAAAGGGAAAATTGAGCCTGAAATTGACTGGAAGAGTCAGGGCTATTTGAATAAGCCTAGTGAGTTTCCAAACCGTGAAAATACTGTATTCCACTGGCAATATTGAGGATCATTTGGTCAGACTTCATCCTGATTAAGCATGCAAAATCATAATTATCAAGTGAGCAATCCTCGGATTTTAACAGATGCCAATTTGAATAACTAGTTTTGATAGTTTTATGCCTTATGTTGGGAAGCTCTGAATTGGCATTTATGTTGATCAATCAAGGAACAATTAGTGATAATTTGATAATAGACTTCCATAAAAATACATGTTGAGTTGCCAATAACTTTAGTTTACTAAACTTGTGGACTTATTCACCAAAATAATGAATAGCTTTAATGAAAATCTGAATAATAGCATGTCAATGCTGCAGATCAGTGAATAAAGTAGTGTGATCCTAAAAATTAATACCAGTGAGTTTTGAAATGTGGGAAATAATATCCCTAGTATCACCTATATATGTAAAAATTATTGATATCACTCCATACTACCATTTCTAGTTTTTCAATTTAGATTGTATGTTTTGCTATTTTAGTTTTAGCTGATCTGTTTCGCTCAGATCACGCTTTCCTGTTGTCAAACAGGAAACTATGCTAATTTAATTGGAAGGGTCCCCTGCAAACCTGTGCAGTCACGGCTTCTAAAAGGTAGGTCTTATGATTTGTTACACCAGGGCCTACAAGTGTCCAAAGCCACTAGGTACATGATGGATAGGAAGGAACCCTCCAGCAAATGGTAAAGAAAGAAATGTTGAGCTGTGCAGCAAGCAAAATTAATGTTAATGCTACGGTGAGAAGCACAGTGACTTGTTAAACATCCAATACACCCTGTTACTAATAAGGAAGAGCCCTATATAGAAAAAAGTATGAAAGTATAATAACTTGGTCGATTGTCTAATGTTGAGAGTGTCTATAATCTCACATTTCCAATTAAGAAAGGGAAGATTAAAATTCCAATTTACATGAAAACTATAAAACTTCCAAGAGAATTAATCTTAAATGGCAACATCTTTATGGCCTAAAACATAAACCAGAATACCTCCTTAAGGAAGTAAACAGCTAGGCCAACAAAGGGTGCCATCTGATATTTATATATAATATATCAATATCTTTAATCAAATACATGGGAGATGAGAAACAAATAGAGTGGTCAGACAAGACAACTATAAAAATAGTTAGAGTGATAAGTCATGATCGATTTATCAAAGCTCTAAGACATTTTAGCCAATAAGAGGAGATTACCATTAATAAAAGACCCATACCTTAAGTATGCATAAACTCAAGACTTAGATACAATTCAATTTACACACTTTTTTGTAAGATTGTATCTTGAGAACAGATTGAACCCTCATTTGCTAACTTAGATGTAACAAATCATCATCGATTACTACTTTTTGTGATCTTAAAACGCCATTGATATAATACCATAAACCTCATTAATTGACTTTATGGTACTAACTTGGGCCGTTTTGGCCTCTATTCAGAGATAACAAGGGTATGTTTAAGATCAGGGAGGGTTTTCACTTATTTCTTTCGCCCTTTATCAATTCCTCCTTGTATCTCCAGTTTAAATCAATAATCAAGTCATGGCTATGACAGCTTTATGTAAAATAAAGACTTTTTGAACAGGGTTTTTTAATTCCTACATCATTGGCATCTGAACCTCTAGGTATTAAATAAGGGCTCCTACAAATTATCATCAGTGACATTGTGTACATATACCTTGAAATGGTCTTTAGATTTACACATCATCTGATGACGTGATGACCAATTGTCAAATTATTATGGTGGTCAGGGGGTATAAAAGAGCTTCCATTGTTAGGATTTTAGATCTGTCAAAGCCTTTAGAAGAAACTTTTGAATTTTTTAAATTATTATGATCACTAGACATGTCATATGAGACTCAATTGCTATTTTGCCCATCTATATTGTTAGTATTAAAAGTAGATTTATTAAAATGATGGTTTCTGTAGGTATTTTCCATAAGTTGAAAAATTAGCCCTTATAGCAGATCTTTTTTCAACACTTATTTAAGAAATAAGAATGGCAAAATTATAGGATTGTACATTAATAGTTTCTCAGTTTATTTCCTTATGAATCTTGCTTTTAAATTATGTGATCATATTAGAGCTTGCATTTTCTCTCAAACCAAGTTAGTGAAAAGCAATAGGAACTCTAAATCTTTATGTTTAACTATAACTTTTTAGATCTTTACTAAAAATCTTCAATTTAATCTTAATATCTTACCCCTTCTATTTCAAATATAAACTAATTTGATATTTTTTCTAAGAATGGTCCATCTTTTATATCCTGAATTTATTTAGAAAATTTTTTATAATTGCATTGAGGCTTATAATGACTAGTCTCTAACCTTTTTAAGAGATTAGCTTAATAGATATATTACAGCCAATAGGAGTTCATAGTATGCCAACTAACCTGTGTATAAGAAACTATACTCTCTCATTGCAGTAACTATTGCAACTTATTTAATTCAAGTCTGATTCTAGTTTGATAATCTCACAGAGGAGGTTAGTCTGCGCCCATGTCAGGGAGCAATTGGGCAAGTAAGATAAGAGGATCAGGTGGTAGGACTTCGGCCTAAAACATTCAAAAACGCCCCAGAGAAACTGGCGGAATAGAAAAAATCTAAAAAACTGGTGGTCACTATATCACCAGAAATCCTCACTTTGCAAGTACGATGCAACCAGTACATCAACACGCCGCACTCCCAACCACTCTCATCGGTGGAATACGGAGTCCATGTGTTTCTGGACATCCAACAAACAGCTCTATGGGAAAAATTTTGTGGGGATGTGCACACTTTTTTCCTGACCGCGGTGTATGTTGCACCTCACTCCATGTCATGCGGTTGGATGGACCTCAGTTTCAAAAACAAGGAGGCAGCAGATGAAGCTGCTGCAGTGCGCATAGTGATTGACTTTCCCAAAGGGCAACAGGTCATCAAAACCAAATGCACCAGATGGACAAAATCCAACAAAATTTTCCTCACGTTTGACTTTTTGCCTACTACAGTAAAATGTGCCATTTTGGAGCAACACCTAAAAGATGGTCTCACCGTTTACAGCATAATACAATCTTTCAAGATGCAACGCTTTATGCTGATGCCACACCTGTGCACCGCAAACCATCACAGTTCTGACCCAACTGAGGAAATTGTGAAGGACCTAACCCAGATCCCGCACTCCACATATATCAGTATCAAGGGGCATACCACCCACCCTATCTGGGTAACCATGGACAGCGCGCCCCACATCTGCACCCACTGTGACGCATTTGGCCATAAGGCACATGCATGCCCCACCAAGGAGGGCATCACATTCCAAGAGCACCCCTCAGCGGCCATGGCCAGTGGAGAGGTGCACTACGAACCAACTGCAAGCACCAAAGAGGCTTTCCCGTGGGGAACACAAGGCTGCTACCTACTGGTAAAACCTATTTCCCTGAAAGAGCGGAAGAAGGCCAAGCAGGCCCACAGGGCCGCAGCCAAGGAAGCAGCCAAAGTCACCACCGCTATCCCACACTCCCAACGCCAGGAGGACATCAAAACCTTCGTGGTGGAAGCAACTTGGGAATCCATCAACCAATCAGATTGGGAAGCCCATGCTGATTGAGCCACCCAATCTGAGGATCTGATGGGTGACTCAATTTCACCCGATCTTTACAACCAAGCTCCAGACAAAACTGACTTGGTCTCCAACCTACCTGAAAAACAATTTTCAACTTTCTTGATGGTGCACCAAACTCATCCGCACCGCAAAAAATTCGTTTAACGTCAGGGAAACAAAAAGCAAAGGCAAAAGCCAACGCAAACCTTTTTTGCTAAAATCAACAAAACTACCAATAGTGTTGCTGCAAACACCCACACTGCCATAAAGGCCCATGGGGATCTAGAGGAGGCTAGTGGGCCCGGGTGCCCACCCCTTGCACCTAAGGTGCAATGGGGAAACCTTCACTTTAGGGACATTAATATCGCCGGACTTAAGGCCTTGCCATCCTGAGCTAGGAAACTGAGTTTTTTACAAAAAATTTACCCATGTATCCTGGCCATCCAGGAGACCCACTGTCCATGAGGTTCCGAGGATGCTTGGAAAACCATGCTCCTCCCATCCCTATCCTTTTGGTCAGAGCACTGTGGGGTACTAGTTTGGAGAATCAATTTCTTCAAATTTTTATTGTCAGAATCCTTCCTCAATGGCCAAGTCCTCATTTTCACTTTCTCGTGCTGATATGGCACATGCTAACATCAACATCTACGCCCCAACCTATGCATGAAAACGTCAGGAATTTTTCTCATTGGTCAAATCCCTCCCATTACCCCCAGACCCTTTTGTAGTCGGCGATATGAACTGTTGGCTAAACACACCAATGGATTGTTGGCCTTCCTCCTCCCACGCCCCCCCAGGGTCAGGTAGAACTTCGCGTTCTAAAGGCCAACCTTGAGTTAATAATATACTGCTGTGGCAAGCCCTGCTGCTCAAAAACATGATGTGACCCCATATCCAAAATGGTCAATTAAGGTCCTTGACCCGCATAGACCTTATCCTTACGCCAGCGAAATTCCAACCCCACATTTCCACTTCAAAGCAACAAAAATCAAATTCTCCTACCACCGGCTTGTCTCAATAACCTACCACCTACCTGTCACAGTGGCTAAGGCCCCACATTGGTGCAAACTCCGCCCTCCTGAACTTGCATCGCCAGGATTTTCCACTTGGGTGGAATCAGCAACTTTGGAAAAAGAGTTTTTTACACCATTTTGCGCGGACCCCATCTCCACATGGGCAGCCTTCAAAGAGGTTATCATCCGCCACTCTCGCCACCTCTCCTCCTGACGCTCATGAGCCACGTCAGCTGTCATCTCGCGTGCTCTGGCAGAGTTGGCACACCTGGAGTCCAACATCCCAGCCACAGGATACAGCCCTACATGGGGCCAAAAGTGGGCGGAGGCAGCCGTCCACCTCAACGCGCTTGGGCAACACAAAGATTGGGTTTGTGTTCAGTACAGGGCCAAACGCATTACAGAGGGCGACAAGTGCACCGCACAATTTTAAAAAAAAATTGCACCACGCCAGAGTGTGGCCTGCACACAGGTGCAAAGATCGGATGATTCCATCGCGGATATGACAGCTGAAGTGGCAATTGAAACACAAAAGTATTACTCCAAGCTATACCGATCTGATCCAATTCAGCCAGCCAAAGTGGCAGAATTTCTTGACTGAGCCCAGATATGCACCGTTTCCCAAAACCCGGAAATAATGGATTTGATTACTCTGAACGAATTATGGACAGTCATCCGCGGTGCACCAAACTAGAAATGCCCAGGCCCAGATGGCATTCCATATAAATTCTACAAAAAGTACTTCAAATATATATCCCCACTACTCCTTGCCTCACTTAACAAGAGCCTTCTAGAAACGCGCCTCCTACCAGGAGGACAAGAGGCCTTCACCATCACACTCTTCAAGAAAGGGGACAAGCTAGACTTAGCCAACTGGCGCCCCATTTCTTTAACTAACACGGATACAAAAATTTTAACAAAAATCATGGATAACTGTTTATGGATTGTAGCATCTGCCACCATCTCCCCAGAACAATTCAGTTTCAAACCCAGAAGGTCGATTTGGGACTACATGCGCTCTGTGGCTAATGCATGCCAGTCCACAGCCTCTGGGGCATTTGTATTCTTGGACCAACAGAAGGCCTATGATAGAGTAAACCGGAAATACCTCAGGGCCTGCCTCCACCAATTCCGCTTACCCCCTCGCTTCATCAACTGGGTGATGCTGCTCACGGAATCTGCAACAATGGCAGTACGTGGCCCTGGCTTCCTAACGGAAGTAGTACGCCCTCAAAGGGGCTTACGACAAGGGGACCCCCTTATCCCACTCTTATACAACTTCAGCCTTGACCCACTACTTCGAAACATGAATGCCAGCTCACTGGGGTCCATGTGCCAGGCCAAGCCCCAATCAAGATGATGGCATTTGCAGATGACTGTGTGGTTGGGGTGTCTAATAATAAGGATGCACGCGCACTTGATGCTCTCATCCAGGAGTATTCCCGGGTAAGTAATGCTGCACTGAATGCTTCCAAGACCGAAATCATCCTCCTAGGTCGGTATCAAACCTGCTGGGCCCCTGCAACCAGCGCTCAGCCCGGCCCATCTGCTCTCACACGCGCTCGCCCTCCCAGCTCACATACACCGCCCCACTGGCGCTCCCCTTTGTGCCACGCCCTACCATAGGGCCAGTCTGCCATCTGGGTGTGTGGGTGGAGGCAGGCGGGTACGAATCAGCAGTAATGGATAGTGGTATTCTAGACAACGTGACGAAGCGCATCGCCTCCCTCAGAGCCCACCCTACTTCCCTTACTGGCAGGGTTGTTTTAGCCAACTCTATGCTCCTCTCCAAAGTCTGGTTTGGAGCCCACGCCATCCCCTTCTCCCCAAGCTTTTTCAAATCCTTGTATGCCTTGCTGCAAGGATGGCTTTGGTCAGGCCGCCCACCACCAGTACGGCTAGAGGTCAGGTTTGGCCCTCATCATCATGGTGGCATGGGCCTGCTCGACTTTGAGGCCCATTCTACAAAAATCCTGGGCACCTGGATTGTTGCCGTCACCGCCCCTACGCTCACCTCCCAACACTGGTCCCGTGCAGCCTGCTCCAACTTCTCCCGCACCTTGAATTTCAACAATCCATCAAACCCTCACTCCCTAATGAAATACCTGGCTTCACACCCATCGGCCACAGGTCCTCACGGGACTAAAACCCACTACAAACGAATCCTCCTCTCCATGCGGAGCGCTGAGTGGAGAATATGTATTAGTGGACACACAGCCCAGAGAGGCCGCAACTCTCCTCAGTTCACACAAGAGGTACAGGGGCTACCCATCCAAGATGGCGTGATCCCCACATGGCCCCATGTCCTATCCAGGGTGGACTACCTGGGCATGATGGACATTTTTTACTCCATTGAGACCCAAAAAACTACCTGGAAATACGCACACCATCCTCTGTTGCAGCCTCAAATCCGTTCTTATGTGTGGCGCTGCCTGAGGCGAGTGTACTGTATGGCTGAGCACTTTAACGCTTTACACTCATCCTGCGTCGTGTGTGGCCAGTATGGAACGCTGTTCCACCGCCTGGAGAAGTGTCCTACCTCTAAAGTGATATGGCGCGAAGTTAAACGTCTGCTGGGCCAGGATCAAACACATCCCTTCAGACTTTCAAGCGATATGTTTGCTATATCAATGGCCTCCTCCCTTCCACCCTCCCTCCATGCTCTGGTGTTTTCAATCGCCATGTGGAATATCCACACGATTGTCTTGGATGCCATCGCAGGCTCCACCCCCACCCTCCCAGAAGCTTTCCACAGATTCTGGTCTCAATTGGTGGACCACTTTCAGGCGTGGATGTTTGGATACCTCCCACCGCGTCACCGACAGCTGGTCTCCTCCTGGTTCCCAGTCTGGTTCATCAAATCAGACCCTTTCCTCCACACGTGTTCAATTGTGGCTACGGCCCCTTCACACGTTCCCTCCCCCTCCCCATAAGTGGCGTTCCCGCTGGAAACAAGAGATAACATCGCTTCTCTGGGGTGCCTTCCTGCTACTAAGTTTTGTCTTTTTTGGGTCAGTTTTGGAAGTGTCCATCCCATGGTCGGCCTTCCTCACAATAAATTCAAAACCTGTGTATAAGAACAAATTTAAACTTTCAATCTCCACATGATGACTGAATATTTTAACTATTTTACCTGTGGTATCCTTTATATTATAAAACTTAAAAAATAATTATAAATGACAAATATTTGACCCAAGTTTTCCTCCATAATTGATTAATTTATTTATATATAGTTACTAAGGTGCAACTCATGCAAATCAGGACTCAAATGAGGACGTCGCCCTGGAGAAAGCTATACCTGAAGTATATAAAACTTCCTAAGATTTCCAACTGGGTCAATCACAAAGCTTCAAACCCAAAATTTACAACCCCATTCACATTGGATCCTGTTGAATCTTGGGAAAAATTTAAATCTGAACTAATAAACAAAACTCACCATCTTGCATCACGCAAATACACCATGGATAGCGCCATGATCAGACACACCCTGGTAGAACTTGACCACCTAGAACTCAATACCCCAAAATATGGATACATCCCAAACTGTGGGTGCAAATGGGCGGAAAATCTCCTCCTGCCTAAACTCCCTCATCCATGAACACCAACAAAGAATCATAATATCATGGAAGGTAAGCATAAGTTATAAGGCGAAATCTGTTCAGCGTTTTTCTTCCCCCAATACCACTCCCAAGGCAATTTGCCCCAGTGCGCACAGGTCCGCAAAGCTGACGGAACTGTGGAAACCAACCCAACAGAGATCAAAGCAGAAATTCACTGCTATTACACCGTACTCTACTGCAACACCCCACCTGACCCCTAAAAGATAAAAATTACACTCCGCCAGAATACAGAGTGCTCGCTGGACTGTAGTCTCCTAAACCTGATAATGCAGGAGGAACTGGAATACAGTCCGCGGTGCACCACGTAGGAAATGCCCAGGCCCTGATAGATAACCTATGAATCTTATAAAATATACTTTAAACAAATCGCCCCCCTCCTCCTAGCATCTATGAACCAGTGCTTTCTGGAGACCCGTCTCCTGTCAGGAAGCCAGGACTCTTATGTCATTACCCTATTTAAAAAAGGGTAACAGACTGGACCTGGCCAACTGGCACCTGATAGCACTCGCAAACTTTGACACAAAACTACTTACAAAAATTCTTGCTACCATACTGGGCGCACTAGCTTCTAAAGCCCTAACACCCAACCAAATTGTTTTTACACCAGGGCGCTCCATATGGTCCAACATACACTCCATCGCCGATGTATGACAATCCAAAGCGATGGGAGTCCTGGTATTCCTCAACCAGGAGAAGGCATATGACTGCGTTATCTGGCCATACTTATTTAACAATGCCTACACGCCTTCAACCTCCCACCCAGGTTCATCAACTGGGCGATGTTCCTCACAGAATCCGCTTCTATGGCTGTATGTGGCCTGAGCTTCCTGACTGACAGGATCGCCCCACGCAGAGGGCTCAGGAAAGGAAACCACCTCATCCCACTACTCTACAACTTCAGCTTTGATCTACTCCTTCGCATTGTTGACTCACGCCTCAGGGGCACAACTGTATAAGGCCATCCCCCAGTCAAGATATTAGCCTTTGCGGATGACTGTGTGATAGGTATTGCTGACATCAGCGATTCCTGACAGTTAAAACTACCCTAGAGGAGTACTCCATGGTGAGTAATGCATCACTTAACAAATGGAAAACTGATATAAACCTCCTTGGCAAATACGTCACCAACTGGACCGCATCCCTCACTAAGCACAACCCAAGACACAAAAACTCACTCATTTTACCCTTTGCATTACCCCCCACCACCACCCCTGTCCGCCATCTTAAGATTTGGCTGGAAACAGAGGGTATGCAAAATGAGATGATTGGAAATAACCTGCTGCAATGGATATCCAACAGAATTGCCTCACTCAAGGGTATATCCCCTGGGCTAACGGGGCAAGTGGAAGTTGCCAACTCGCCCATCATCCTGATGCTGTGGTTCCCCGCACATGCAATCCCCCTCTCACCCACATTTATAACATCAATCCTTTCACTCATCCAGGGCTGGCTGTGGCCTGATCCCGCCCACCCGTCCGGGTGGAAATGCTATATGGTCCATGCTCCAGCGGAGGCATGGGCCTAATAGATTGAGAACCATGCTAACCACATCCTGGGCACCTGGATAGAGGAAGTGCTAACCCTGGACCCCCGCAACAGCACTGGTCTAGGGCAGCAAGGGCTAACTTCACGCAGAGACTCAAAATACCTAACCCACAACATCCTTCCAGCTTACTAATTTGCCTCGCTAACTGCCCCAACACAACAGGCCCACATGGACCCCCCTCACTTTAAACGCCACTTATGAACCATCCACTACATGGGATGGACCGTTGCTACCCATGGCACTGTGCAGGAAAGAGGACGACCCAGATCTCACTTCATGATATGAAGGCCAGAAGACACCCCCCACCAAGACATTCTTGCCATGACCCCAACCATTTCCAGAATCGACTACCTAGACACTTTGGACATCCCACATGACCTAGCCACACAAAAGGCAATATGGAGGATGATGCATCATCCACTCCTCCAGATGAGGGTAAGTGCCAACGCCTGGCGCTGCCTAAGAAGGACCTATAGATTGGCGAATTGCACCCACTCCCTCCACACAACCTGCGCAGTATGTGGAGGAAAGAGCTCCCTACACCACCTCTTAGAAACCTGCCCCCCATCCAGAGCCATATGGCGAGAAGTCGCGCACCTTTTCAAAATCCAAGATGACCAGGATTTCTCTATCTCAAGGAGCCTCCTCGCGCTCCAGCTTGTGTCCCCAATCCCGTCTACCCTGTGCTCCCTATTGATACCCTTTGCAATGTGGACAATCCACACTAGTGCCTTGGATGCGTTCAAGGGCACAGTCCCTACCATCCATGAGGTTATCAATAGGTTCCACGTCCACTTACAGGAGCACTTCCAAGCCTGGCTCTATGGGTATATGAAGCCAAGGTAGCAGAGACTCATTAAGAAATGGTTCCTGCTCTGGTTCCTTCACACGGACCCCTTCCTTCACATCTGCTCCATAGTGAGGGCAACCCCCTCAGAGTAGCGCACCAATCCCCCATACCTGGCGGATCCAGATGGCAACAGGGGTAACCTGTGTACCCCAGGGTGCCCAATCCTCTCTAGTCATCGCTATTCTTCACTCCCCTCCCATTTCCACACATAAATTGGTAATGCTCATCCACCGGTCAGCTTGCCTCAGTTAAATAAATAAAATATATTTAGTCGCTAAGATTTTTCCACTTGACATCACTTTTGAGCGATTTTAAGTGAAAAAAAAACAGTCATATTTTCACCACTGCCTCACAACATCAATTTCCCAATTTATGTCCTCAGATCCACCACCTGCTGCCCCAGTGTGAGGCAGTTAAGCTCCACCTGATACGTTTACCGCCCAGCAGGCAAATGCATGCAGACTGGCTCTTCCAGTCTGCCAAATACATATGGCCGCTATGTCCCTCCAAGGGTTTTGTACTCCACCTCGCATGATTCTACCCTAATCTGCCCCATCTCTTAGTCCTACCTTGATCCACTATCAACTTTTCCCTCTATGTCAAATATGGACGTCTCTTCCTATATACTGAAAAAGCGATAATTGACCTGGCAACTGCCAACTTTGCACTAGCAGGATTTCTGGACTTCCACCCTTACAAGGGCTATTTTGATATGGTCTTCCCCACTGAAGAGGACGTGGCTGCTGCAGCAGCTACGCCCTTAATATACAAAAACACCCCCATTACCACCGCCTGAACACGTCTCCCATGTTATACCATACTCTTGGTGACCTTGTAAACCTCAACTCACACCTCCCCCTCAAACACTTTATGATGAGCTTATGATAGGGCTGTCCAATTATGGCAAAGACCCCATCCTCTAATTCATTGTCTCAAGTGGTTCTGAGCGCCTCGTGGCATCTCAGGCAATGGCCACCATTACCCCCAAACAGCTGAACATGGCCTAGCACATCCCATTGCATTCTTATATCCCATTTGCACCTGACCATTTCTTTTGGGCCTTCATCAATAATGGTCAAACAATTTCCCCCTCTGCCATGAGTTGGACCATGGAAAAAACATGTCAATACAATTCAAACCCTGAAAACATGGCCAACTCCACCCATGAGGCACACCAATAGCATTTGAGCGTGGATTTAGCTGCCCCCACCCCCAGGGTGTGCGCTTGATGAATCAGCAGAAAATCTAGCAACCCAAATCCAAGCTAACCAATTTACACCCATGCCAACCAATTGGGAGCAGGTTTGGACCCATATTCAATCCAAAAATTTCCCACCCCAAAACTTTCCCAACCACAGCCACCTATCATTGAATCAATCCAAGTCAACCAAAATTCCTGGGACTTATTAGATGAAGTGACTGAATCAGGTGAAACTTTTCTCACCACTTGGTGATCTAATTGATCTAGAACCTTATCTTAATTCAGACTTTGATGCCTCAGCCTCGCCCAAACAATATGTCCCCAAACCCAATTCTACCTCTTTTCAAAGTGACCATCTGCTTGCTGAGGCCGTGGGGGCCTCACCCAAAAATTGCAATCCTTAAAACTGTGGCAAACTCTGTCACTGACTCTAAAAAGAAATTTACCTTTGTCCCCCCAATTTTCCTCCAATTGCAAAAGAGTATATCAAACGCCTCTATGAAACTGCCACCACCGCTGTCAAAAATGTCACTGAACTAACAGATTTTTCCCCATCCACACATGTCATCAGAGAAATTTTGCAAAGTTTCACAACTTCTAATGCCCACATCTAAGCCAAACACCATGTTGCTGAACTCATGGAGGCTTTGATCTAGGCCCAAATTGTCAATCTCAACAGCTATCTACTTCAACTTGACCCTCATCATGCGGATGCCCCAGCCCCCCTTGCTATCATCATTGTCCGCTTCTTCAATGATGAACCCAGTGATGGTTATCCACAATGATCCCCCTCTCCCTCCGCCATGGTGGTATAATCATCTTGCCGCTGTGCTACCTGGTAGGTTGCTTTCTCATTTCTTTTGTGTTTCCAGCTGCTCTTTTAGGGCGGTCAGTTCATTTTTTTGGTTAGTTTAGTTTTGGGGTTTCTTTTTTTGGTATTTTCCATTCCCTAGTCGGCTTGCCTCAGGTTAAATAAATTTATATATGGTTACTACTTCTTATTTTTATATGATATATCTGGCTATAAAACAATAATAGTAAGATTAAGCTTTTATAAGGAAAACTGAATGTTGAGAACTGGGTGCTCAGAGCTGGAGGAATGGAAGCTGATAGTGATTTTGAAGAATTTTTGGTTCTTTGGAATGATTGGTGAGAGAGGATGGCGTAACACTTTCACTTCTTCAAGGGACCAGTATTATGCATTATCTTGACCATAATACATATTATTATAACTATGCAAAGAAAAATAGGCTTAAAATATTAAGGAAATAAACGAAGTCTTTACTAATAGAAACTTTCTATATATATAGGTTGGGTAGGAGCCTTATGGTGAATGGGATGATCAATCCTTCTTTGATCAGAGTCTTTACTTTGCATACAATATGAGGGTCAAGCTGTGGCCTTTCTCTTGAATTAGCTTTAGTTATTCAATTACCCGTAGTGTAGGGACATCTAGATGGTAATCCTTGGCATTGAGACAGAGTCTCATCCTAAAAAACTCTCGTGTCTCTTTTACTAGTTCTTTCTGTGAAGAGCAAAGGCTCATTTGTTAACAAACCATTTGATTCTGGAAGGCTCAACCCATCGGAGGATGATTGTAAATTTTGTTCAAATTTTTTTAGGGAAGGCTGACCAGGGGATAACACTTCCAATAAGACACAAAGAAAGCGAAAGCTTTATCTAAAGGAGGGCACCCCAGAGAAGCTAATGCTTTCTCTTGTTGTCAGTGGGAACGCCAAGACAAGGAGGGGGTCACGTGCGTAGGGGCAGGCGCCACTATTGAGCATGTATGTAGGAATGGGTCTGAGTTGATGAGCCAAACTGAGAACCAGGATGAGACCAACTTGCGGCGACGTGGTGGGAGGTACACAAACATCTACGCTTGAAAGTGGTCCACTAATTGCGACCTGAATCGGCGTACAGCTTCCTGGATGGTGGGGGTGGAGCCTGAGATGGCATCCAAGACAATCGTGTGGATAGTCCACATGGTGATTGTGACCACCAAGGCATGGAGGGAGGGTGAGAGAGGAGAGAGCATTGATAAAGCAAATATGTCCTTAGACAGACCGAAGGGCTGTGCCTGATACTGGCGAAGTAGACGTTGTACCTCTCGCCATATCGCTTTAGATGGAGGGTACTTTTCCAGGCGGTGAAACAGCATTCCATACTGACCACACACGACACAGGATGAGTGCAAAGCGTTAGAGAATTTGGCAGTATGGTATACCCATCTCAAGCAGCGCCACAGAGAATGAATATGTGGCTGCAGAAGAGGGTGATGGGCGTACTTTCAAATGGTTTTCTGGGTATCAAAGGGGTAGTGGATGTCCATCATGTCTAGGTAGTCCACCCTGGACAAGGTATGGGGCCTCATGGGTATCACTCTGTTCAGAATGGGAAGCTCCTGTACCTACTGGGTGAACCAAGGAGAGGGGCGCCCCCTCTGGGCGGTGTGCCCACAAATGTTGATTCTCCACTCAGCGCTCCACATGGAGAGGAGGATCCTTTTGAAGTGGGGCGACGTCCCATGAGGGCCCGCAGCTGAAGGATGTGAAGCCAGGTACTTTTAACAGAGAGTGTGGGTGGGACAGATTGGTGAGGCCCAAGGCGCAGGATAAGTTGGAGTGGGCCATGTGGGACCAGTGCTGGGCTGAAATTGCAGGGTTAGTAACGGCAGCGAACCAGGTGCCAAGGATTTTGGCAGCATGGGCCTCAAAGTTGAGCAGGCACATGCCACCACTATGGCGAGGGCCAAACATGACATTCAGGCGCACCGGCGATGGGTGGCCCAACCAAAGCCACCCTTGCAGAAGGGCGTATAATGATTTGAAATAACTTGGGGAAAAAGCGATGGCGTGGGCCCAAACCAAACTTTAGAGAGGAGCATAGAGTTGGCTAGTACTACCCTGCCTGTAAGGGAGGTCTGACGGGCTCTGAGGGAAGCTATGCAATTCGTCACATTGTTCAGTATATGTTTTTCCATCACCGATGAGGCGCACCCGCCTGCCTCCAGCCACACCCCCGAATGGCGGACAGGGCCAACAGCGGGACTTGGCACAAAGGGGAGCGCAAGAAGGGCGGTGTGAGGTGGGCAAGGCAAGCTAACTCGTGCTCTAGCTGATGGGGCGGATAGGAAACAGGGCGCTGGAGCCCAGCGGGCTTGATACTGACCAAGGAGAATGATTTTGGTTTTGGAGGCGCTGAGTGCAGCATTAATTACCCTGGAGTAAACCTGGATAGTATCTTCAAGCGCGCATGCATCATGATTGTTAGACACCCCAACCACACAGTCATCTGCAAATTCCAACATCTTGACAGGGGCTTGGCCTAGCACATGGACCCCAGTAAGGCGGGCATTCACATTTCGAAGAAGTGGGTCAAGGCTGAAAAATACAAGAGTGGGATAAGAGAGTCCCCTTGGCGTAAGCCCCTTTGAGGGCGGACTACTTCCGTTAGGAAGCCAGGGCCACGCACAGCCTTTGTGGCGGATTCTGTTAGCAACATCACCCAATTGATGAAGCGAGGGGGTAGGCGGAACTTGTGGAGGCAGCATCTGAGGTAATCCCAGTTAACTATATCATAGGCCTTCTGCTGGTCTAAAAATACAAGAGCTCCAGAGGCCGTGGACTGACAGCCGTTGGCTACGGTGTGTATATTGTTCCAAATCAACCTTTAGGGTATAAAACCGAATTGGTCAGGGGAGATGAGAGCAGAGGCAGCAATCCCTAGACGATTAGCCATGATTTTAGTAAAGAGTTTTGTATCAGTGCTAGTGAGAGAAATGGGGCGCCAGTTGGCCAAGTCTAACTCATCCCCTTTTTTGTATAACGTAATGGTGTAGGCCTCTTGCCCTTCAGGTAGGAGGCGCGTTTCTAAAAAACCATTGTTTAAGAGAGGCAAGCAGCAATGAGGATAAATCCTTGAAATATTTCTTATAGAGCTCATAAGGCATGCCGTCTGGGCCTGGGCATTTTCTATAAGGTGCACTGCAAACCTCAAACCAGAGTTAATCCTGAGTAACCAAGTTTATCAACTCTGGGAAAAGTAAAATGGTTCAGATGTGTGCACTATGATGAAAATTGCCATTTCGGCCAGCTGAATTGGTTCAGATCAATACAGTTTAGAGTAATAGTTTTGTATCTTGACTGCCACTTTGGCTGGCATATCCGCTACGAAATTGTCTGGCCTTTGCACCTGTGTGCAGTCCAAGCTCTGGCGTGGTGCAAAGAATTTTCTAAAAAATAATTTGAGCACATGTAGCCTGCTGTAATGAGTTTAGCTTTGTACTGAACACAAACCCAATGCTTGTGTTGTCTCTCTTAGCGTTAAGGCGGGTGGCCACTTCCACCCTATTGCGACCCCAAGCTGGGCTGTAGCCCGTGGCTGGGATGTTGGACTCCAGGTGGTCCAACTCTTCCAGAGTGCACGAAATGACTGCCGAGGTGGACCATGAGCAGTGGGAGGAAAGGTGGCGAGCCTGGCAGATTGTTCTCGCCTTGAAGGTAGACCATGTGGAAATTGGATCTGTACAAAACGGTGTGACAAACTCTGAAGCCATGGTTGCAGATTCCACCCACGAGGAAAATTTTAGCAGGGCGAAGTTTGCACCATTTTGGAGCCTGAGCTTCTGGGTTGGATAAACGTAAGGAAATCAATATCGTCCTGTGGTCAGATAAATCGATTTTTGTCATGGTGAAATGGGAAATTTGGGTACAAAATTTCAACGGTGTGAGGATAAGGTCAATGTGGGACATGGACCTTAACTGGTCGTTGTGGGCGTGGGGGCGCGACATGTTTTTAAGTAGCAGAGCATGACGCGGCAAAGTATTGACCAACCCTAGGGTGGCTTTGAGAACACGGAGTTCTATGTGCCCCTGTGAGGGTGTAGGTGATGAGGACCAGTGATCGGTGGATGGGCTCAACCAGCAGTTCATGTCTCCAATGACAAAAGGGTCAGGGGTAAAAGAATGGAATTGACTAAACATAAATTCCTGATGTTCTTGTGAACAGGTCAGGGCATAAACGTTGACAATAGCGTGCACTTTCTCATCCCACAAAAAGGTGACAACAAGGATGCGGCTGTTTAGAAATGAATTTGATGATATAAAATTAAAATTTTTGTTCACTTGAATTAGCACCCCACAGTTCTCAAACTAGAAGGAGAGGGAAGGGAGGAGCATGGATTTCCATGTTTCCTCAGAACTGCATGGACAGTGGGACTCCTGAATGGCCAAGATTTCCACAGGTAAATTATTTTGTAAAAAACTCATTTTCCTAGCCCAGGATGATGAGGCCTTGAATCTAGCGATGTTCAACATCCCTTAAGTTTAGGCCCCCCATCGCACCTTAGATGTGAGGGGAAGGGCGCCCAAACCTTCAGCCTCCTCAAATTCTTCACAGTGTTTGTTGGTGCCCCAAGTATGTGATTCTACGGAGTAATTGTTGGAGTGGTTAGCTTTAGCAGTTAGTTTGCGTTGGCTTTTGCCTTAGCTTTTTTCCCCGCTGCAAAATGAGTTTTTTTCAGTGTGTGCATTTGCAGTGCACCATCACTTGGAAGTGGAATATCGTCAGAAAAGTTGGTGACTGACTCGGTCCCAATCAATGCTTGGGCGCAATAGTCATATGAAACTGACTCGCCCATCAGGTGTTCAGATTGGGTGGCCCATTTGGCTTGGTCATCATAATCTGATTGGTCAAGGGATTTGAAAGCTGCTTCCACTGCAAAAGTCTCAATGTCCTCCTGGAGCTGGGATGGTGGGATTGCAGAAGTGGTCTTGGCCGCCTCCTTGGCCGCCGCCTTACGGGCCTGTTTGGCCTTCTTCTGCTCTTGTGGGGACACTGGTTTTACTAGATGTAGCAGCCTTGCGCTCCCCACGGGAAGGCTGCCTTGGTGTTGATTGTCAGTTCATAGTGGGCTTCTCCACCGCCAATTAAATCTGAGACAATCTCTTGATGTGTAACGCCCTCCTTGATGGGGCAGGTGTGGGCCTTGTGGCCAAAAGCGCTTCATACTGCGCAGATGGGAGGTGCACTGTCCACGGTGACCCTGAAAGGATGGGTGTCATGCCATCAATGTTGACAAAAGCGGTATGCGGGATTTGGGTCAGATCCTCTGCTATCCCCGCAGCTGGGGTTAGGAGTGCAATCTCTTTGCCTATGCACAGGTTTGGCATTAGCGTAAAGCACTCTATTTCAAAGGATTGTATTTCTCCATATATGGCGAGCCCAACCTTCAGGTGGTGTTCAAGTACAGTGCGCTTGACCGTTGTGGGCTGAAAGTCAAAAGTTACAAAAATTTGATTTGATTTTGTCCAATGAGTGCACTTGGTTTTGATGACCCACTGACCATCTGAGAGGTCTACTATAGCTTGCACCTTTGCGGCTTCATCCGCCACTTCCTTACTCTTGAAGCCAAGATCCAGCCAACTCCATGGCATGGAATGGGGTGTGACGTACACCACGTTTGGGAAATGTGTGTGTACATCCCCACAAAACATCTCCTAAAGAGCTGTTTGCTGAGCATCCGAATACCCGCACCCCATGTTCCACCAACAATAGTGGTTGGGAGTGCAGCATATTGATGTACTGGTTGCAACGCGCTTGCCAAACTAAAATTTCTGGGGAAATGGTAACCGCTGGTTTTTTATTATCTATTCCCCTGGGCTTGACAGGGCGTTAACAAAATTTGGATGACGTGGGGCCAACACCTGTGCCCTTGACTTTACTTGCCCAACTGCTCCCCAACATTGGACGCCAGCCAATCTTTTTTTTTAGTACTAGATGGTCTCAACCCAAGGGGGATTCATCGATTTTTATTGAATTACGCCTGGGCTCCTAAGAGCCTGAGGCGAGGGAAGGGGGGAGGGAGGAGGCATCGAGAAAGGGAGGGGTTTTGCGCGCCAGAGCCGTGCTGCAGTGACAACTGAGCGAGGGAGGGTTGGCGACATAGTGCAGACCTTCAGGGCCATCTCAAAGTGTACCTGAAAGTGGGTGATCATGTGTGGAAGGGTTCACACCTGCTGGTCAAAGGCAGCACGAAGGAAGGAGTTATGGATGGTCCAGATGGCTGTGGCATAGGCGAGGACACGGAGGGGTCAGTGGCAACCAGGCAATGTCTGCTCAAACATGAGGTCTTGCACAGGGTGTCCAGACCAGGGCTGAGCATGGAGGAGCGCGCGGGCCTTTGGCCAAAATGCGGCGACACCTGGACAGGTGAAAAAACGATGGAGGTGGGAGTCAATAGGCTCCACACAGCGGGGGCAACTTCGGTGCTGGAAGGTAGGGCCAGTCCGGTCCCCTGTCCTGTATGAACAGTAGAACACCCTCCATAAGGTGTTGGACACCCTTGCTGACAGGATGGGGTGATAGACGTCCTTCCACAATTCCTTAAGGTCAAATCTCACGGAGGGAGGGAGGAGCTCAAGGAGTCTTGGGCGGATGGGAGGACGATCTTGGGGGTTGAGGCGAGTTGTGACAACTTGTCCATTATGCACAATTGCATGGCGACGTGGGCTGAGGCCAGGGCCTTCCCTTCTGTATGGTAAGGCATGGTGGATCCGCGCGCCTACTCGTTTCAGGCAAGGAGAGCCTGGTTCCAGTAGGGGGATGAGGATGGTTTTAGGCGATGGCCTGGGTGGTTTGTGAGCCACTCCCCTAATGAGGTCAGAGATGCTCTAGGAAGACCCAGAGCTGCTGACACTGACTGGCGGAGGGCGGGCGCCCATTGGGGCATGGGGGTCGCGTCCCAGCAGACAATCAGCCATAGGAACTTCAGGAAGATTGTGGTGGCGTGGGATCACGTGTCCAGAAGCCCTAGGCCCCCTTCATTGCAGGGTCGGGCAATGGTTGAGAGGGCCATTGGTGGATGGTTTGAGCCCCAGATCCAACAGCGGAGGAGTACATTGAGCCGCGTATAAAAGGCATCTGTGAATGGGCAGACGTGCGCTAGGAACCAGACTTTGGAGAGAAGGAACACATTGGCCATCAGAGCTCGACCCTGGGGGATGCTGTGCCACCGGTTCCAGCTGGCAATCCTGGAGTTAACTGCTGCAAGGAGCAAGTCCTCATTGTCTTTTAGCGCAACTCCTTGTTGGTTGGTGAGAACGCCCAGGTGACGGAAGGTACCGCGCTCAGGTTCAATACCAAATGATGGGGGAAAGGTGGGGGAGCCGACCTGTACAACTGTTGTCTGGGAGGTGTTGACCATGGCGTTGGACGCCTTGGTGTACCTCTCAATGGTCACAGCAGCGAGGGCAACATCCCCTGGGCAGCCAAATGCAATGGCAGTGTCATCTGCAAATGCCATGGTGCGTGTGGGGGCTTTACCTGGGACCAGAATCCCTGTTAGCTTGTCCTGTAAGGAGGCCAAGAGGGGTTGAGGGTGATGTTTAAGAATAGGGCTCAGGGGGTCCCCTTGCCGGAGACCTTGTCCAACTGGTACTGCCACTGTAAAACCCATTGGCGCCAGGACTCTTGCGTGGAGCTGGTCATAGAGCGCTGATATCCAGCGCCTAGCTGCGGGTGGGAGATGGAAGCGGGCCAGGGAAGTATCAATATACTTCCAGGCTACCCGATCATATGCTTTCTCCATATCCAGGAGAGCCACAAAGCCATTCACCTTACGAGAGTTAGCAGTCAAAGTCACGTGAAGGTCATTATAGTTGTCCCATAACGACCTCCCCGGAATAAAACCGTACTGGGATGGGGAGAGGCGAGGTGACACCCATTTGGTGATGCGGTTGGCCAGAAGCTTCGTGAAAAGCTTGTGGTCTGTGTTGATCAACGCTATGGGGCGCCAGTTCGCCAGGTTCTCACGGTCTGTCTTCTTGTGAATGAGGGTTGTGATTGAGCCTCTGGAGTCGGGGAGGACCTCGCCATTCACCAAGAGTGCAGCGAAGAGGTCGCGGAGGGTTCTGGCTATCACCGCAGGTTCCAGAAGGTACACCTCAAAGAGTATTCCGTCTGGGCCTGGGGCTTTAAGCCGTGGGGATTTCAGAAGGGTTTCCATCACCTCCTGGATGGAAATAGGCGCCAGTAGAGCCTCACCAGCCCGTGGGTCATTGGGCGGCTCTGGAGCCCGCCACAGGAAGTCTTGGATGTCCGATGGGTCCACCTGGGTGGCATGGAAGAGGCTGGAGTAGAAGCGGTGTAGTTCCTGCGTGATTTCCTCCTTATCTGAAGTGGTTGTAGTGCCAATTTTCAGTGCAGTAATATCCTGCGCTGTTGACCGGGCTTTCTGTTTCTGAAAGAAGAATCGGGTGGGGCGTTCCCATTGAGCATAGTAACGAGATGTTGTAAAGTTTGCTGCCCGTTCTTCCTGCAGTGTGAGCTCCAAGCGGAGTGCTTCCTGCGCCGCTTCCCAGTCTTCTAACCATCTGGGAGAGGGCGAAGGCTGGCAGTGTCGCTCTAGATGTCTAATTCTGGATTCCGCCCTTTTGACTCTGGCGCGAGCTGCAGTCATCTGGGCTTTGGCACAGTTGTAAGCAAAGCGGGTGATGCCCTCCTTGGTCACCGCCCATTTAGCCTTGTGGTCAAGCAGGTGGGGGGAGGTGAGAGTCTCCCGGATGGTCATAGACAGCTTCTCCTTAGTGAAGGGGTTGTTGAGAAGAGCTGGGGCAACCCTAGGCCAGAACCTACGCGACGGTCTAAGTGTGGTGGTGAGGACAACGGTGAGTGACCTGTGATCACTCAGATGGTTGTCACGAGAGATGGGAGAGGAGACGCGGCCAATTAGCAGGGGGCCAATCAGTGCCATATCTATGCGTGACGCTGACTGGAAAGCTCCTCCATCATACTGGATCCTAGTCATGCAACCTAGGCCAGACGCGGAGGGTGGAAGCGCATCTATAAAGCCACTCAGGCGAAGGAAATCCTGGAGGCGACTTGATCCAGGGCGTTCCTTTGCTGCAGGGGGGTAAGAGTCACGGACGCGACTTATGGTTGTGTTGAAATCTCTTAAGAGGTCTGTATTCCGTGGGAGATTGAGTTGGAGGAGCTCTTCCAAGAGCCGATTTTGCTCCTGACCTGCATTAGGCAGGTAGATGCTTGCAGCGAAGAAGGAGAAGTCAGGAGTGGTGAGTTTGGCCAGTATGAGGCGGCCACCTAGATATTGTGAAAAAGAATGGGTTTTAACCCGGGGATTCAAAACAATAAGGGCGGCATGGTTTGTCCAGAAGGAGTTGCCTCCAAACTGTTCATACCATGCAGATTGTTTGTGGAGGACATGGGGCTCCTGGACAGCAGCGATGTCAATTTGTGCTGACCTGAAGTTTCGGAGGAGGCGGGCTCTCCGCTTAAAGTCCCGCAACCCATTTGCGTTGATGGATTGTAGGGCCAGGGTGCTGCCATGGGGACTCATAGCTGTTCCCCTCCATGTCCTGGGGGGTTGCCAGCGCTTAAACCTGCTGCTGTGAGGCGGCTAGTTTTGAGTCCTTTAGCTTGACTATTAGCTGCAATCCGTGAGGAGCGTCGAGGGTTCTGAGGGGAAGGAGAGGGTGGGGGGGCGGAGGACACAGTAAGCCAGCCTAAGATGCTGCCCTTGCTCCGTTGCAGGGGAATGACCTGAGGGTGCTCAATGGTGACCTCCGCGGTGTCCCCATTTGATGAGTCTGAGTCCATATTCACTTCCTCCAACACTGCAAAGGATCCGCACGAAATGGACTGTGGGGTTGGGGTAGGACTCTTTGAGGTGGCACTTCTACCACAGGCCGTGAGTTGCCAGTCCATGCTGGTGGGCATAGCTCCATTGGGAGCTGAGGGTTGATGCGATAAATCGCTGGTGGAGGTTGGTGGGGGTGCCGCGGAGCCCTGAGTGGGGGTGGCTGACGAGGGGCACCCTGTGGGAGATGCCTTGCGCTTGGTGAGAGAGGGAGTTGACTCTGGGAGATTGGAGGGGGTGCCCATTGGAAGGGGGCATGAGCGCGAAGGTATCCCATACCAATAGTGGGGTTATCTGTTTCAACTGCTAGGCGTAAGGCCTCAGGGGACAGGTTTTGAACGGGAACCCATTGTGTGGGTTGTGGAATTGCTGCTGCAGCCATGTGGGATCGTTTTTGGCTTGGTATAGGCCCCTGGGTGGTGGCTAAGAGGGCTTTTTTCGAGCTGTGCAGCCACTATACAAGTGTCCAAGGGCATTACACTATGAACACCGGGGGCGCGCCTGATCAGGGTCGACAAAAGATCTCAGGGCATGCCCCAACTACCGCCACACGAGGAATAACCTCAATGTTGCGGGATACAGTGGGGGAGGGGATGAACGACGCCCTAGCAGTGCGAGCTCTTTGAGTGGGAGCATAGTAAGAGGGGACGCTAAAGTCCACAGAAAGAACAGACCCAAACTCCATTAAACCACGATGGAGTGCCAGTTTAAGAGACTCAGGATCAACAGTCATTGGTAGGTTGGAAAAAGTAACCCATGAAATTTTCTCCAGGTGAGAGCGTGTGCGGGAGATGCGAAGAGATCCGCGTGGAATAATGACCTGGAGGGTGGCAGCATGGTCAGCAAGGGCAGCTTCAGTGAAGCCCACATCGATGTAGTGGCCCTCCACTTATTCATGGATGGTGGTGTTAATAGGGAATGTCTCCACAATCGCTGCAAAGTATGAGAAGTAATCCTCTGTATAGAATTCAACAGGGTTATGCCCATAATAAAGGCGAATTGCGTGAGAGAGGGTTGAGCGAGGTAGAGCTTTTTGCGCTCTAGTTTCGCCCATTTCTTCTTAACATCAGCAATAAACGCCACTTCACGGGGATCAGCTTTGGGTAGCGTTGGTGCCAGAGGTTTTTGCCATGCCCCGGTGGCTCCTTTGGTACGTTTGTGTTTGCTTTGGGCTTCAATTGCAGGTTGAGTGTGAGCTGGTGGTTTGGACAAGTTTGCGGAGTTCCCTTGTTTCTGGAATGTTACAGCAGTTGCTGGCGTCAAATTAAATTGAGGGGCGGTTTGTTGGGCCTCGCTAAATTGGGGAGGCCCATCCAGATTGGAATTAACTCCAGCCAGTTGGGAGGAGGGAGATGTTTCATCACCATCCCAATCTATTTGGGTAAATTCAGCCCGAGTATTTGCTGTGATTTCGTGGGCAAAACTCACTGGCTGATTGGTGAATTGGTCGTTTTCAGCATATTGAGATAAAGTGCCGACTTGAGAAGTGCCGATTATGGGGTTTAAATGGGACGGGTGAGATTGGAACTGGTGTGAAGTTCCAAAATCCGAACCATTTGAATCCCCATTGGGAAGAGTAGATTGTCCCAATTTGGTGCTTAGTGAACCAGAATGTGCGGCTAATCCAACCTTACATCCGAGGGTTTGGGGGCCAGGTGATTGCTGGGCCTCGCTAAATTGGGAGTCCCATCCAGATTGGAATTAACTCCAGCCAATTGGGAGGAGGGCGATGTTTCATCACCATCCCAATCTATTTGGGTAAATTCAGCCCGAGTATTTGCTGTGATCTCGTGGGCAAAACTCATTGGCTGATTGGTGAATTGGTCGTTTTCAGCATATTGAGATAAAGTGCCGACTTGAGAAGTGCCGATTATGGGGTTTAAATGGGACGGGTGAGATTGGAACTGGTGTGAAGTTCCAAAATTTGAACCATTTGAATCCTCATTGGGAAGAGTAGATTGTCCCAATTTGGTGCTTAGTGAACCAGAATGTGCAGCTAATCCAACCTTACATCTGAGGATTTGGGGGCCAGGTAGCTGGGTATCGCCCCTCATGGAGGGAGCCAGAAACACGGCGTCAGCAATAATAGATGGGGCTGAATTAGCTGACACAATGGGGGAGGTGAATGTCTGGATGGGCTGAGTTGCATTCAACTGAGCAGACGCCATTAAAACAGCATGGGTGATGGCCTCCTTGGTTGAAGGGGGCCCAGCGGGTTGGTGGGAGGCAGCGCACACAGAGCTGTTAGGCGTGCAGGTTGCAGAAGTGCGATCAGGTGAACTGGCGTTAGTTGGAGTAGCTCCAGGTTGGGGGTGGTGCCTGCTTTCATGGCTGCTGCTTGAGAGCGGGTGATTCTGGTTGACCCTGAGGTGGGTAACCGAGGGTTGCTTCGTTTGGGGGTGGTGCTGGCTCGTTTGGCTTAGCCTGCGGGTTCTTTTGCGGGGTTTCCCGCCATATTTGCTAATAGTTTTTGTAAATCTCTTTAGTGGAGCTAAATTTCAGGCTGAATTGATTTTCGAAAAGTGATGCTTAGCAGGACGCCAGCTAATCTTTTTTTAGTACTAGATGGTCCCAACGACGCCAGCTAATCTTCTTGATGAGATTATCAAACTTTACCTAGACTTGAATTGAATTTTTTTCATAAGTGTTTGCAACGAGAGAGAAAAGTTTATGATTTTACATTTTATTGGCTTAATCAAGATAATTTGGGCCGTTCTAAATATAAATTCCACATTGCCCTCCTCAAGATCCTGGCGGAGGGGGTTTTAAGGGCGCAGAAACTTATAATGTATATGGGTGACTATGGTGCTTTGAACTACATTAGCTATAGAGCATTTAGAGCCAGAATTATAAAGTATATGGATGCTTGACAAGGAAGTTTCAAATAATTTTGCTGACCACCTGGGAAATAATGGAGAATAATACAAAGTCCCTAATGTGGGTTACAGGGAGAGCGGGATGTCTAACATTTGAATTAGTAGTTTCCTTGGTGGTAGTGATGATTACTTGAGTGGCTAATGCTTGAGCCAGATCCTTTTTTCTATCACTTTAATCGTCAATTCTGAAGTACTGGGAGAGTCATATTCTTTATAAGCTGGACGCTGCTAGGCTGTCAAGGCTCCCTACCATAAAATGCCTGAGATAGGAATATCCTGATCACACAATGTTAGCTGATCTGATAGGCTACTAAAGCAGACGGCAGGTAGTGATTTCATCGCTTGGGGTCTGTGGCAGCCACTTTACAGAGAATAGAGACTAGGGTGTCATTGACCCGCTTGACTGCACCATTTGTCAAAGTGTTATAATGTGTAGTAAAATATTGGTTAGTATCAGGAAAAGGGATGTTAATTCTTGGATAACTTGGGAAGTGAAATTTAACCCCATTGTCTAATAGTAAAACTCATGAGAACCCATGTTGGGTAAAAAGGAGTGAAACATAAATAATACTTTAGTCTTGGCAGTGGCAGGAGCTACTACGATGGCCTCAACCCATGAGGTGAGATGGTCAATGGCCAGTTGATATAGTGAGGGCCATGGAGACCTGTGGGACAAGGGCCTATGACATTTACATTAACAAGGTTAAATAAAGTAATAGGGCAACAACTTCATGCTGGAATTGTGGGTCTGGTCAATCTTGGGTTCTGCACGTTAAAATCATCTAAAACCTCCTGAATAGTTATAAGATTAGTGCTAGGGGAATCTCTTTCTTAACCACTCATATTTATCTTGACCACCCCATGTCCTACATAGGCGTGTCCTTCTAGAATAATTTCATTCCTTGAAGTGAGTCAGAGATAAATAACCCAGTTCTATCGACTTACTATATAGCATGTCATCTTGTATTTGTGTAAACTGAGCCATTAGGTGTAACATCTTCACTGTTTCCAGAAGATTCCAGTTACCATTGTTCTATCTGGACAAACGTGTCATATAAGCGGTCTTTTCAGGTAATACTGAGAGGATCAGCATCCTGGACAGCCCATCTTCATTTTTATGATTAGTCCCCGCCCAATTTCCTATCAAAAATCCTAACTCTGCAACTAAGGGCATCTTAGCCAATTAGCCAACAGGATTATTCATCTGAGGGATTGATATTAAGGAATCAAGATCAGTGATGATAGTATAATGGTTCCCATATATTTAATGTCAGAAGTTCTTGACCACGAGCAATGCTGCCAAACATTCACATTCAGTGATGCCGTAGTTCTGTATGGATTTCGTTAGGTTTTTGCTAAGATAAGCTATGGTTAAGTCTATTGTTGTTCATCTAGTTGGGTTAGGATGCCCTATGGTAACTTTACTGGCATCTGTTGCAAAACAAAGGGTTGGTCAAAGCTCATATGGTTTAGCACATTCTTTGAGATAAAGCAATCCTAAGAAGATTAAAAACTGGTATTGTTTGGTGTTCCATTAGAGGGTACATTATTGTGGAGCAAATACAAAGGCTCATCCAGGACAGTATTCAGAGTATTAATTACCTGCATTATCCTACTATGTGTCAGGATTCCTGCCTGAACGGTAGGTTTGGATGTGTCAGTTGACAAGTATCAATCCCAATCTGACTATATAGCTTAAACTTCTGTCTGGGATAAGCCACAACAAAACTCAACAACTATCAAAGTTGGACCAACCCTGATTACACGGTTGACTAATGCTCCTTCAAAGCTACCTAATCTTAGGGGTTCAAATCTGATCCATGCGACAAGCGCAGCATATTCAACCAAGATAGTTGGGCTGCTACCTAATTCCCTAATTGGTTTATTTTAATAGATCTAAGATAGGTTTTTGGGCTTTCCCTGTGACACCTCCCCAATTTCCCAAATATTGCTGCTACTAAGCTAATAAACTTTACTTTTATCTCATTTTCGCAATTTTAAGGAAAAATTGTATTTCATTGGATTTGCCCCGCCAGCCCTAGTAGCTTGTATAAAGACTTTTTCAAACAAGAAAAAGCAAAGGTACATCGATGAATCCCCCCTTGGGTTGGGACCATCTAGTACTAAAAAAAAAGCAAAAGGTATTATTCAATCACCATTGTGCTTCGTGTCCCCTGGACTCAAAAGATAAAGGATTCTTGATATCGTTTCCTCATGATCTTGACACCATGCCTAGGAACCCTTGAATGTCCTGAAGGCTTTGAAGAGGGGTTATTTTTTCTATGGCAGTAGTATTGTCTGCAAAGGCTAAATCCATTGTTTAAAGACTTTATGCCCTAGAAACTCCTTTTAAGTTTGGAATAATGAACATTTGGAGGTGTTGAGCTTTAAATAAGCTCCTTGGAGGCAATTAAAAACCAAAGAATATGATCTATGTGGGCGTTGAAAGACTTGGAGAAGTGGTAATATTCCCAAAGTAGATTATGACGCAAAGAATCTTTAGATCACCTAAGAGTCCATCCATAGCTCTCATGAAGGTTTCAGGGGATTTTCAGAGACCCTACGGCATTTGGGCCAATTCCAAAAGCTCTTTTTTGCAATTAGAGCACAATTGGTTTGATCTATAAGGCCAATTCGATCTGCCAGTACCTGCTGTCAAGACCCTTTATGGAAAAGTATTGGGCCCCTGCTAGGATCTGGATGGAATCATCAACCCATGGAAGTGGTAGCTATCTTCACGTTACTGCTTTAAGCTTACAATAATCCATGGTGATATACAGCTTCCATCATTTTTTGAACAAGCAGGAGAGGAGAGGCCCTAAGACTTTGGTATTGTAGCAACAACCCTTGAGGTTAAAAGCTCCTTGAGTTCAGACATGATCTGCGCCCTTTCCACCTTGCTCTTTCAGTAGGGGTGTGAGCATATTGGTTGGGCGTCCCCCATTTCTACATTATGTACCAATATCTCATCTTGCCAAAAACGTACATTAATGTGTAAAAAAGTCCAAATATTCTTCTAAGAGCTCACCAACTTTCCTCCTCTGTTCTGGAGTAAGATCTTCCCCAATGGAGGCGGTGACTATAGCTATGGTTGGAGGTTCTTCTAAACCAAAGTTTAAGAGATTTTTAAGCCCATGGACACAACTGATGTCTTTGATAGGTACTCAACGTGGGTATGAGATGGACGTGTAAGGCCTAATGGCTCAGACCTTTGGATTCAGGTTAGCCAGCCGTACAGAATTAGAGCCCACATATTCAAGGTCAAGGATACCTTGGCAGACCAAGAACTTTTTTATAGATGGATTTTCAACCCTGAGGATTTCTAGCAGAATCAAAGGTGGTATGTTCACATTAAAGTCAGGTGTCCACTATAATCTGCAACCTTATATAGTTTACCTTGGGTTAGTTGAATAAAGTGGCATTCCTTTATCCCATACATTGCTTGAGGGGGTAGTTTTACTCTCAAGCCTCATATATGGTAATCAAGTCAGTTAATCCAGCTTTCAGTCTCTAGAAAACATATTCATACCTTCACGCGTTTCTTGTCATTCTTGGATGTCTCAAATACCAATAGTATGCAGATACCAAGCAAGGATAAAATATGTTATAAATTCAGATGGTATTGTTAGGATCTGTCATGTTGTTCATACAGGTCAAACCCACTGAGCAACAGACAGACGATGTGGGGATTGTTGGTCCTTTGGACACACTTGAAAATATACTTAAAACAGGAGCAATTGTCCCAAACAATTGTTTGTTTGTTTGTTTATTTATTTATTTATTTATTTATTATAAATATAGCTACCTTTTGCTGTCCAGTTCCATCTCTACTATTAACAACCTACCTCTCTCAATCGCCCATTTCACTTATATACAGCGGCTTCAGGCGATACTGCTCTCATGGCTTGGGCTATTGTATTCCGCCATTTCTCCTCAAATTCAGCTTATTACCTTCTAATCCTCTGTCACCCTAATAGTAAGCGATTTACTTCGTAATTGTCAAATGTCAACATCACCTTATTGCCTTATTGCCTTATATAGAGGCAATCCAATAAAAACCCTTTATATCCCAATATCACCTCGTCTCAAGGCATTTGAATAATCATAACTGATATCATTTTTGGCGGATTCCACCCTAACTGTCCCATGATTATCATCCAGTCATATCAGAATCATGACAAAATACTTTGCACATAATGGGTGATATCATCATATTCTTAGAGAAATTTATTATATAGGAATAAATCAAACTAGGGTTGTCCAGAGCTATGGCTGCAGCGTTTAATTTACTTTTTACAAATCAGAGGGGGAGCACAGAATAATCTCCTATGAAGCGGGTGCATCAAGGCCTAGCAGTACCATACTCAATGTTTTGGTGCAGATCAGTAGTGATATTGATTTCATCATTAATTTAAATGAGATTAAATTCAAGGGTAACTAATATTTATTGTTGAGAGCACAAAAATTTTGTTAACCTTAATTGCAACTTGAGTGGTTATATTGAATTGAGGTTGGAGGGTGAGAAACAACGTTGACTTGTTATATTAATAGGCAAGATCTTGTAGTTTATTTGTGATAATGTTCAAATCAGGGGTTCCAGGGTTCTCCAATATTGACCTCTGTGGGACTTTTAGTCTTGATTATAAGCATATTGGGGGAGGTGTCAGCACAAAGAAACTCTGCCTTCGATTTTATCTCTCTTTTACTGACAGTTCACTTTTTACCTCTTCCACATGAAACTTATAGCACTTCTCCTTTGTGTGTTAAAAGCCCTTACAGTAAGAATAAGTGGTCACCTCCTTATTCTTAGCCACTAGCGCATGAACTCTGGGTCTAGTTGGAGCCTGAATAGTGGAGTTGTACTCATATAAAATAGATGAAGGAATATCGTTGATGGGGTCCTTGATTTCATAGATGCTGGTGAAGGTTAACTTAAAACTACCATCTTATGAAATTAAACTTTGAGCCACGCTTTGAGTGCAGAAAGGATGGTGTAAGAGCGTCATCTAAAGTAATTTTAATTAGTAGTAAATAGCAGTTGTGCACTAGCATAAAATGAGCGTGTAAAATCAAAGTGGTTTTACCCTTTGATGAGGCATATAGGCATGAAAGTTTGTTTTTGGCTTAAGAAGCTCTGATCAGAGAAAATCTTCCTGTATAAGCATATTTTGACTTTGTGTCAGGTCTTAGATTCCAAAAAAGAGGGGTGATGATCTTTTGATCTTTTTCACATAGGCAGGAATGGATATACTTGACCTTTGGAAACTAAAGGCTCTTCCATAGCGCTTTCTAGGCGTTTAAAAAAGAATTTGAATTTTTTTTTGGCCTAGAACAAACACTTCATAGCACTAGGATTATAAAATGACCAGATTGGCTTAAGAGGACATGAAATCCAGTATTTGTAATCTGGCTAGGCTTGGCGGACTCCAGCTTGGCATATATTCAGGGTCCTAATGGTTGCTTTGTCATCAAAGTTTTTCTGAACTTTTATGCAACGTGTTCCAGCACTGGTTAAGCGCATTGAAGTCTGCTTCTGATTGAGTTAATATTTCATGTCTAGGATCTTGGACTCATAGAAACTGACAATCATCCAGATTTGTGTCCTATGTTTCATCTCATCAAGGCATCTGTCCATAGATTTCAGGAACTCTCATACATTCTCCAATTTGAAGTTGAGGGCGCCCAAGGTAATGGAAGTTGATGGGGTTTCTTTTGGGATGAACTCCACATCCACAATAAATATTTTTGATTTGCTTCTGAAGCTCCTCCAGCTTCTTATGCATTTTTATAAATCTAAAAGCTGGTAGTTCTTCAAATAAGCACCAAATGTTAAATGTTCAGAATTTATTTCCTCCTTCTGGATAATAGCTCGCTCCTGCACCATTATTTATGTGAACAGGTTCCTTGTATGTGCGCTGTTTTTATAGCTGATTAATAAGTATAAGGGGAGTAATAGCATGAAGACTACTACTCTAGTTGAGCTTCTGACAGCTAAGATGGTATAAGGTCCAACGGTAAACTGGTGGAGCTAATCTTGAAGTTGTCTGGAAAATTAGGACTTTTTCCTTATTTCATCTGGTAGAACTTAACCTAGGTTAGGGTTCATAGGTTCTTCTTCCTTCTATCATGTAGAGTCCGCGGAGATCACATTATATGAAGAAAGGATCTTCTTTTCCTTCCAACGTTAATCACAAGAGCAAACAGTCTAATTTATAAAAGTATTTATAGGTAAATATTATATGTGAATTAATCTTCTTTACTAATGGAATCAAAAATATATTTATAGAGAATTTGGTGCTCACTCTTTGGTTGGCGCCCCAGTTGGGAATAGCGGCCATCACTGATGAACTAACCCTCCATGGTCGTGTGAAAAAATGATAATCTTTTTGTTAAGATTAATTGGGTTCTCTCCCTTACTTGAATGTAACCTCTTCTGAGATAAACCAAAGAGTGTGTTCCAACGTCTTATCTCAATTCCCATTGCTGTACTCTTATTTGGTAACAACTTACTTAGGTAATGGGATTCTTACCAATATAAAACAGGTTGCAATCTTAAAGGGCTAACTCAAAACATGCTCTATCACAGGCGCTAACACTCGCCTAGCAAATCATAAACAACTTTGTCAATAAAGGAATAATCCCAATTAACTCCTTCAATTAAATTAAGTCTTTTAATGAAATAAATACCATAATTGTTTTTCATTGCTGGGGTCATTTATGAAGAATCACACATTGGTCTAGTATATCGTAATCTAGTGGATCAATAGATATTTGCTGAGAATATTTCTTCAAATAATAGTTAAGTATATACAATCAATAACTCCCACATACACTAGCGGGATGAATCCCTTAGTTAACAAATAGATAAATTATCATTGATGATTCTTTGTAATGTGGGCAAAAAACACCAACACATCCCCTTGCTTGACCAGATTATCCTGTGATAAAAATTTTCTGGGGGCATAAACTGCTTTAGTTCTTATTGAGTCCATCAGCATGGTTAAAATTTGGAGCTCTCTTGAGTCCATCTCCATTCCTTTCTCAATGCGTCAATGGTAATCCTTTTTCTTAGCATGTTTTTATTCCATGTCATCCTTTCTGCCGCCTCTGCAGAGTGCGGTTCCCACAGCCACATGCTGTGGCAGCCTTGTTAAGGTGTTCCTGCTGATAAAAGGTCTAGAAAGCTTGTTTTCCTCCAGGTTGGGGTTATATGATACCTCATCTTTTATAGGATCTTCTTGGGTGTCTTCTTTTTCTCCTTGTTCCCTGTATTCCCCAGGCTTGGCTTCATTTCAATTTAGGGAATACCCCTGGAAAAGGTAGGTTTAACTCATCCTATTTCTACCAAATACATTTATCTTTTCAGCACCTTGGACTAATTATGGTATACCCTTTTTTAACTGAGTTGGTCCTACCAATAACATAAGGGTCATCACAAGATTTTTTTGATGATGAAAATAAAAAAAATGTAATACATGTTTCTAATTTTATCTTTTTATATATATTTTCTTCGTGATTTTTCTTATATTATTTGTAACTTCCTTATTTTTTAAATTTTATTTGGGGAAGTCCGACCATGAGATGGACACTTCAATATAAAAACTAACAAGCACTAATATATGCTAGAGGCATCACAGAGAAACTAACGCGGTCTCCTGATGCCAGCAGGAAATTCCAAATAAAGGAAGGGGGTATTGTGAGTAGAGGCTTGCGTCACTATTGAAAACATATTAGAGAAAGGGTCTGAAGTGATTAACCAAACTAGGATCAGGATGCGACCAGCTGTCATTGACAGGATGGTAGGTAACCAAATAACCATGCTTGAAAGTAGTCCATAAGGTGTGACTGGAGTCGGCGTACAGCTTCCTGAAGGGTGGGAGTAGAGCCTGAAATGGCATCCAAGACAGCCATGTGGATAGTCCACATTGCAATTTCTACCACTAAGGCTTGGAGGGAAGGTTGTATAAGGAATTCAAGGATAAGGCGTAGATGTCCTTAGATATGCTGAGGGGATGTGCTTGCTCCTGGAAAAAAGACGTTGAACCTCACGCCAGATTACTTTTGACGGAAGGCACTCTTCCATGCGGTGGACCAAGGTCCCATATTGGTCACATACAACACATGAGGAGTGTGATGTGTTGTATCGCTAGGCAATATGTTATACCCGTTTCAAGCAGCGCCACCATGGTAACAAACATGCGGCTGCAATAGAGGGTGATGGTCTTACTTCCAGATGGTTTTCTGGGTTTCTAGGGAGTAGTAGATGACCAATATTTCCATATATTCTACTCTGGACATGATAGGGACCTCCTTGGTATCAAATTGTTTTGAACAGCTTGGACTTGTAATTCCTTAGTGAAGCGGGGAGTAGGGCGACCCCTCTGGGTAGTGTACCCACTGATGCAAATTCTCCACTCAGCGCTCCGCATGGTGAGGAGAATTTGTTTAAAGTGTGGTGACGTCCCATGTGGTCCCGCAGCTTAGGGATGTGAAGCAAAATAATCTAACAGAAAATGAGATGAGTAGGATTGCTGAGGCCCAGGGCGCACAAAAAATTGGAGCAGGCTGCGCATGACCATAGTTAGGCCTGGAATGTGGGGTTGGTGACTGCAGCGATTCAGATTCCAAGTATTTTGGCAGCATGGGCCTCGAAGTTGAGCAGGCCCATACCACCACTATGGCGAGAGCCAAACAAGACATCCTGGAGCAGTTGTAGTGGGAGGCCTAACCAAAGCCTCCCTTGCAGTAGGGCGTATAACGAGGTGATGAAAGATTGGGAAAAAATGATATAACGGGCCACAAACCAAACTTTAGATAAGAGCATAGAGTTGGCCAGCAAAAACCTGCCTGGTAGGGAAGTTTGGTGGTCTCTGAGGGAAGCGATGCATTTTGTGACATTGTCCAGGCTATGGTGCTCCATCACCGTTGAGGCATACTCTCCCGCCTCCAGCCACACACCCAAATGGCGTACCAGACCAGCAGTGGGTCTTGCCATGAAAGGGAGAACAAGCGGGGTGGTAGGGGTGGGTGGGGCAAGCGAACCTGTGAGCTAGTTGCCAAAGCAGGTTAAAAAATGGGTTGCTGGTGACCAGCGGGATTGGAAACGCTCAAGGAGAATAAATTTGGGTTTGTAGGCGTTGTGTGCAACGTTGCTTACCCTGGAGTAAGCATGGATAGTAGCCTCAAGCTCGCATGCATCTTGGTTATTAGACACCCCAACCACATAATCATCAGCAAACGCCAACATCTTAACCGGTGCTTGGACTTACACATGGACACCAGTAAGGTGGGCATTCACGTTGCATAAAAGTGGGTTGAGGCTGAAGTTATTTAAGAGTGGCTCAAAAGGTTCCCTTGGCTAGGCCCCTTTGAGGGCAAACTACATCAGTGAGGAAGCTAAGGCCACGAACAGCCCTTGTGGCATATTCTGTAAGCAACATCAACCAATTAATGAACTGATGGAGAGGTAAGACTTGTGGAGGTAGGCTCAAGGTATTCCCAGTTGACTCTATCATAAGCCTTCTGCTGGTCTAAAACCCAAGTGCCCCAGTAGCCGTGGATTGGAAGACGTTGGATACAGTGTGTATGTTGTTCCATATAGACCTCTTAGGAATAAAACCAAACTGTTCAGAGGAGATGAGTTCAGAGGCAACTTCTCCTAGGCGGTTGGCCATAATTTTAGTAAATAATTTAGTATCAGTGTTAGTAAGTGAAATGGGGCGCCAATTGGGAAAACCAGATTATCCCCTTTTTTATACAGCGGTATTGTAAAAGCCTCCTGGCACCCAGGAGGAAGGCGAGTTTCTAACAAACACTGGTTTATTGAGGCAAGCAACAAGGAGGAGAAATAATTAAGATATTTATAAAACTCATAAGGAATCCCATCTGACATGGGCATTTCCTGTATGGTGAACTGTGAATGGCATACCAGAGTTCATCCTGAGAAATTAAATTTATCAGTTCTGGATAATGGAAAAATGGTACGGTTATAAGCACTTTCAAGAAATTTATCAACTTTGGCCAGTTCAAATGGATTAGCAAAACAATCTAGAGTAATAATTTCAAACTTCAATTACCACTTTGGATGGGATATCTGTTTCGGAGTGGTCCAGCCGCCTCACCTGTATGCAGGCAAACTCTGTCATGGTGCAAAGAATTTAAAAAAGTAGGCGTAGCATGTGTCACCCACCCTTATTTTCTTTACCATATACTGCATATAAACATGATACTTGTGTTGCCTTACCAGTGTGTTAAGGCGAGCGGACACTCTGCCCACTTGCAACCCCAAGCTGGGCTGTAGCCTGCAGCAGGGACTTTAGCTCCAGGTGGTTCACCTCTGCAAGTGTGTGCTTAATGACTTCCAATACAGCCCAAGAGCAACGCAATGAGAGGCGGTGTGACTGGCAGATGGTCACCTTGAAGGTTGACCAGGTATTAAGTGGTTTACACAGAACGGTGTGGTGAACTCTGGTGCCAAAGTTTTTGGTATCCACCCATTAGGAAAACCTGGGTGACATGATCTTGGCTGAACAAAGTCTTCACCACTTTGGCACCTGTGCCGCCGTGTATGACAAATAGAAGGAAATTGACACCAACCTGTGGTTAGGGAGATCAATTTATGTCATCATAAACTGCGCAACCTGAGACCAAAAGTTCAACGGGCTAAAAATAAGGTCAATGCAGGACATCAACCCTCAGCTGACCATTGTGCACAAGGGGCTAAAACATGTTATGGAGTAGCAGTGCACGTTTAGGTAGGGTATCAACCATCCCTAAAGTGGCTTTTATAACGCAAAGTTTTACATGCCCTGTTGGGGTGATCATTTTAGGCCAGCGGTCAGCGGCTGGGTTGGCCCAGCAGTTCATGTTGCCCATCACAAATGAGTCAGGGGGATGCGAGAGGTAAGAAATGGCTGAGAAGAATT